>CAIGRQ010019115.1:0-12326 GCA_903798375.1 Fraxinus sp. D2006-0159 | reverse complement strand
AGTAAAGCCATCAGTTAAGTATTTTAGAGTTTTTGGATGTGTATCTTATGTCCACATACCTGATGAGAAAAGAACCAAGTTGGATAACAAGAGTGTGAGCTGTGTCCTACTTGGAGTAAGTGAAGAATCGATGGCATACAAGTTGTATAATCCAATTACTCAGAAGATCATTGTGAGCATAGATGTCATTTTCGAAGAAGATAAAAGCTGGGATTGTGATAAACGGCATGAGGAAACAACAACAGTCAATTTGGAGTGGGGAGATGAACAAGATGAAGTTGCCAACACTGAAAACAATGAAGCAGACATCAATGAAGAAACAGAAGAAGAAGAAGCGGAAAACTCTAATGAGTTGATTGATGGAAGCTCACCAGACTCAAGTAGAAGAAGAAATAGACAGCAGCCTATTTGTATGAGGGACTATGAAAGTGGAGGATTTTCTGAAGAAGAAGATGTGACTAATTGGGTTATGTTTGCAACTGCGGATCCAATATGTTTTGAAGAAGCCGTAAAGTTTGAAAATTGGAGAAATTCCATGGATTTGGAGATAAGATCAATAGAAAATAATGAGACATGGAAGTTGACAGATTTACCGGCGGGAGGAAAGAAAATTGGAGTGAAATAGGTGTATAAAACAAAGCTAAATGAAAAATGGGAAGTAGATAAACACAAAGCACGGCTCATTACAAAAGGCTATGTTCAACAACATGGAGTGGATTACAATGAAGTCTTTGCACCTGTAGCAAGATTAGATATTATTCGGCTAGTACTTGCACTTGTAGCTCAAAAGGGATGGATCATTTATCAGTTAGATATAAAATCGGCCTTTCTACATGGTGAATTAAGTGAGGAAGTGTTTGTTGAGCAGCCACGTGGATATGAAATCAAAAGGAATGAACAGAAAGTGTACAAACTGAAGAAGGCTCTCTATGGACTGAAACAAGCTCCCCGTGCTTAGTACAGTCTCATAGAATCATACTTTATGAAAGAAGGTTTTGAAAAGTGTCCTCATAAACCCACTTTGTTCATCAAACAGAAAATTTTGATTATAAGCTTGTACGTTGATGATCTCATATTTACTGGTAATGATAAGTCTATGTTTACTGAATTCAAAAAATCCATGATGGTTGAATTTGATATGACTGATTTGGGAAAAATGAGGTACTTTCTTGGAGTTGAAGTGGTGCAAAAGATTGATGGCATTTTCATTAGTCAGAAAAAGTATGTAATGGAAGTGTTAGAAAGATTTGGAATGGACAAAAGCAATCTGGTCCATAATCCAATTATTCTAGGAAAAATTCTACAGAAGGATGAAAATGGCGAAAAAATTGATAGCACTTATTATAAGCAGATAATAGGAAGCTTTATGTACTTGACTGCTACACAGCTAGATGTTATGTTCGCTGTTAATCTTATTATCTAGTACATGGAACATCCTACAAAGATACATTTACATGCAACAAGAAAGATTTTAAGGTATTTGAAAGGGGCAGTTGATTATGGAGTGTTCTACAAGAAGGAAGGAAACAAAGAACTTGTTGCATATACAGATAGTGAATATGTATGAGACTTGGATGATAGGAAAAGCACTTCAGGATATGTATTTCTATTAAGTTCTGGTGCAATATCTTGGTTATCTAAGACTGTAGTATCTTTATCTATTACAGAAGCTGAGTTCATAGCTGCAGCTGCATGTGCTTGCCAAGCAGTTTGGCTAAGAAGGATTTTGGAGAAGCTTGGCCATACACAAAAGCAGTTCTACAACTATTTACTGTAACAATAGCTCAACAATTAAACTTGCCAAGAATCCTGTGATGCTTGGATGCAGCAAACACGTTGATGTACGTTTTCATTTTCTTCGTGTACTTACAAAAGATGAAACAGAACAATTAGTTCATTGCAACACTCAGGAACAAGTTGCAGATATGATGACAAAGCCTTTGAAACTTGATACATTTGTAAAGCTGTGTAAATTAATGAGAGTGTGCTCATTCATGGATGTAAACTGATTGTTAACAACAATCGGTTTAAGGGAGGATGTTAAAAGTAGTTGCATTTGTTTTAAGTTGAATAGTTAGGATCTGTTCAATAAATCTCTATTGTTAAGGGATAATTTATTATTTTTGACCTGTTATTTTGCTAGCTTACCACACGTTTAGAAAGCTGTTGTGTGGGCTGCATATTTTTCGAATTCCAGTTGCTGTAAAGGCAATTTAAAGGCCAACTCTNTATTTTTCGAATTCCAGTTGTTTTAAAGGCAATTTAAAGGCCAACTCTCTTATTCAATAATATCACTGAAGTTTTATTATCTCAAACACTTAAATTATTAACAGATTTGCTGGGCTTTAGTTTTGAATTTGCTTGGCTTTAGTTTTGAAGTGGCCAGAGAATCTTGCCTAGGGAATACTTGAACTCGAAGACAAATTAATTTAGAAATCATGAGGAATTACAACAATAATATGTGGATTTTTTCTACCAATTATGAGACCTCATTGTTCTGCGATGTCCAAGTTTTCTCCTTTTGCTTCATCAGGATGTTCCCAATCAAATTTGTGCAAAAACATTTGCTAATACAAATTCAATTAACCCCATTGCAAAACTAATCCCAGTTTCTCTGGTCACTCCCAAATGGATTATATATTCATGTAAAAATCACTTTTCACAGATCCCATTTGCAGTCCCACTTCTTGCTTGCCTAATTGTGACGATTTTAGATGGTAGGCTGCTGTGCCAACTATGGCAGGAGAGAAGGAGGTGATGGCGAAAGATAACTTTTTGGGATGAAGAAAGTAAAACAAATTAATTGGAAAATTGAAGCTAAACAATGGCAGATGAAGATGAGCAGAGAAAAATGTCTGCTATTAATTTCATTCAATACAGAAAAAATGAAGAAGGTTACAAGAGAATAAATACACAAAATTACAACAGCTTTTGTACATGTGGCAAAACTAAATTCTGTTACAAATAACTAAAATTTGGAATCAATTTTAACTTCCTTAAGCTAGTGGCAGCATTCCTTCATTCCAGTAGCTTCTACATTCTTCTAGCATCTCTTGCTCTACGACTTTGATCTCCAATAGCCCCTCTCAAGGTAGAAAGTAGATGTCTTCTACTCCCATCTTGGACAAGTGTGAATGAAACACATTATAGCATAGAGGTTTAGTGAAGATATCAGCAATTTGCAAACTAGTTCTTACATGTTTTGTAATAACACTTCCTTCTTGTATTTTGTCTCGAACTAAATGACAATCTAATTCAATATGCTTTGTCCTTTCATAAAATACTGGGTTAGCTGCAATGTGTAAGGCTGCCTGATTATCACAAAATAACCCAGCCGCTCGTGGGTGTGAAATTTGTAAGTCATTAAGGATGTATCTAAGCCAAGTTAACTCACAACAGGTTGCTGCCATTGCTCTGTATTCTGCTTCAGCGGACGATCTAGAAATGGTGCTTTGTTTCTTGGACTTCCCAAGATATTAATAAGGGCCCAATGAAAATACAATAACATGTTATTGATCTCCTAGAATCAGGACATGCTCCCCAGTCCAAATCAGTGTAGGCTCTAAGTTGCAAATCTGAAGTTGAAGAAAAAAATAGTCCCAAGCCTGGTGCTTTCTTAATGTATCTAAGTATCTTGCATGCAGCATTCATGTGTGATGTTCTAGGGGTCTACATATATTGACGTAGTAAATGCACTGAATACGATAGATCAGGCATGGTGATGGTTAACTAGAGAGCCTGCCTACTAGTCTTCTGTATGAAGCTAGATCAGAGAGTGCCTCTCCTTCATCCTTGGACAATTTAGCATTCTGATCAAGTGGGATTTTAGCTGGAGTAACCCCAATCGTTCCTTAGTCTAAAAAAATATTTAGTGCATATTTTCTTTGGCAAATTTGAATTCCTTCAGTCGATCTAGCCACCTCTATTCCAAGAAAGTACCTCAGATTTCCCAAATCCTTAATCTTGAATTTGTCATCAAGAAGTTCTTTAAGAGAATTATCATCTTCGCATTGCTTCCTGCTATTATTATGTCATCAACATAAACTAGTATAGCAGTGAAGGAATCATTCATGCCTCTGGTGAACAAGCTATAGTTTGCTTTCGATTGATGGAACCCCTGCTCAATGATGAAAACTGACAGCTTTGAGTACTATTGGCGAGATGCTTGCTTTAAGTCATACAAACATTTGTTGAGTTTGCAAACTTTTAGGCCTTCAACATGGCAAAGACCTGAAGATTTATCAATAGGGTACCCAGGAAGGATCTCCATGTACACCTTCTCCTCTAAACTTCCATGTAAAAATGCATTATTTACATCAAATTGATGTAGATACCAACATTTTGTTGCTGCTACTGCTATTAATGTTCTCACTGCTAGTAGCTTTGCCATAGGCGAGAATGTCTCGTGATAATCAATTCCCTCTAGCTTAGTATATCCTTTTGCCATGAGCCTTGCTTTATACCTCTCAATGGCTCCATCTGCATTAAATTTGATCTTATAAACCCACATGCATCCTATAAAAACTTTCCCAGGAGGTAAATCAGTCACGATCCAGGTTTTGTTTAACTCAAGAGCATATATCTCATCTTTCATAGCTTTGCACCATTCAGGAAACTTAGCTGCTTCTTGATAGGTAGTTAGTTCAGGATGTGTAAGAATGGATGTTGCAAAGGCCTTATGTTGATTAGACAATTAATGATATGAAACTGATGCACATAAGGGAAAAATAGTACCTAAAGTTGCAGTGCCTTTCCTCTTATCAGGCGTTTGAGAGTGGGTGAGTGAGGTTGCCTGCTGGCAAATAAAATCCTGTAAATAGGTAGGTGTTCTTTTGTTTCTTGCAGACATTCGAGGAACATAGGAGTCATTGGGGGGTTCAGGTTGAGCTGCAAATTCAAGGTGAGGCTGATTACTCTCTGAATGTTCCATATCTTGGTTAAGTTCTTGATCTGGTTCAACTTGTAAATGAGGATTGAAAGAGATAGGATAGTCTAAGTTGACATTGCTTGGTTCTGGATAGGCTAATTGATCAGCATTAGGTAGTTTATGTGTGAGTTTTGAATTGTCAATATGATCTGGATTTTTGCAATCTTTGAAAGGAAAAATGTCTTCATAGAATTTTGCATTTCTTGATATAAAAATTTTATTAGTCTCTAAGTCAAGTAGTTTATATCCCTTGGTTCCAAAAGGGTATCCCAAAAAAGTACACCTCGTTCCCCTTGAGTCAAATTTGTGCACGTTATGTGAGAGTGTGGTGGCAAATGCTAAACAACCAAAGACTCTGAGATTAGAATATGCTCATTTAATTTTAAAAAGAACTTCAAAAGGGGACTTATTTGCCAAAATTGGTGTGGGAATTCTATTTATTAAAAAGACATCAGTTAAAACAAAATCATTCCAATATTTCATAGGCAAATTACTTTGAAATTTTAGTGCTCTGGCAACATTTAGTATGTGTTGATGCTTCAACCACGGCATTTTGCTGAGAAGTCTCAACACATGAAGTTTGATGTATTATTCCATTGTTAGAGTAGAATTGTTTGAAGTCAAATTCTCCTCCATTATCAATCCTGATGATTTTAATTTTGGAACAAAACTGAGTTTCAATCATAGTACAAAATTTTTGTAAGGCAATCGAAGCATTAGATTTCAATTTTAGCAAATAGATCCAAGTGCATCGACTGTAATCATCAACAATAGTGACAAAATATTTTGATCCATCATAGAAAACATCAGTGCAAGGTCCCCATAGGTCACAGTGAATTAAATCAAAATATTTTTCTGACCTGTGATAACTAGTATTGAAGGGCAGCCTATGCAGTTTAGCTAAAAGACAGATAGAATAAGGTTTCTGGCGTGCTTGAAACTTGAATTTTGATGTAAGTTGGTCAAATGTATTCTAGGATCTGAGGGATAACCTGATCTGAAGTGCTATATGTCAGCTTTCTTGGTCAGTAGCAGCAGATATGGTGATTTGGTTTGTGAATTCTGGTAATTTCTGAATCAGGCTGGCAAGAAAGACCTTATTTTGCACTAAATGGTATAGGCATTGCCTCACTTCGCCCAGACCAATCGTCTTCCAAGTTGAAAGGTCCTACATAAAACACAAATCAGAGGAGAATATAAGGCAGGAATTTGATGTTTTAGCAAGTTTTCTAGCTGATATCAAGTTAAATGAAAAAAGATGGGACACAGAGAACATCATTAAGGTGTAAATCTTCTGTGATTCTAGCATTTCCTATGTGAGTGGCAGTGGTGGCATCTCCATTGGGTAGTCTAATGGAATGTGAGATTTTCAGATTTTATTTATGTGAGAAACGAAATGGAACAGACCATATGATCTATGGCTCCAGTCCAAGGTATGGATGAAGTCAACCTATCTTCATCATTATGAGTAAACAAACATATATAAGTACTAGATATTTTAAGTGCATCAGTGTGTTTAGTAGAAGGAGAGTTCGAAGCATGGCCGGTAGAAAGTGAGTGGGAATGGTTGATTGGTGGTTTGATCAAAGCTATCAGTTGAGTGTATTGCTCTTGGGTTAAAGTAACTTGGTTCCTGTTACAGATTTCCTCCTGAGTAGTCCTTATAGCATTAGTACTTTAATCAACAATAGCAGCATTTGCCTTCATCTTCCCAAGAAACTTGTGGTCTGGAGGATACCCATAAATCTTATAACAATTGATGATGGTGTAACCTGACATCTGGCAGTGTGTACACATTGGCTTATCCTTGTTAGCCTTAAAACACCTCTCAAGTGAATGACCAGTGATTTTGCAAAACGTGCAGTAGTATTTCTTCTAAGGGCCAAGATCCCTTCTCTCTGCTTCCCTTAGAGTATTCCTTCTTGCCATCATTGCCATTCCTTCAGAGATAGGTACATCAGTAGATATGTATCATTTTTTTCTTCCTGCTGTATAATGGAATATACCTCATTCAATTTGGGAAATGGTTTTATTAACAGGATTTGAGCCTTAATGCTTTTGTAGGAATCACTCAGCCCTCTAAGGAACTTCATTACCCAGTCTCTCTCTCTTGGTTACTAACCACCGTTTGCAGCCTCCCACAGGTACAGTTGGGAATAGACTCATAGTTCATTAGTTCATCAAGTAATGTTTTGAGTTTTGAAAAATATGTGCTGACAAAATCTTGTCCCTGCATCAACGTTGTTATTCCTTATTTGGCTTCATAAATTCTGGGAGCGTTTTGCTGGGCCAAGCGTTGCTCTAATTCCAGCCAAAGTTGATGTGCTGTTTCAGCATAGAGTGTGCTGGATTTAATATTAATTGTCATGGTATTTTGCAGCCAGGTAATGACTATGTCATTACATCGAAGCCAATGCTCCATTAATGGATTATCAACATTAGTAGGCTCACATATGCTTCCATCAATGAAGCCAGTTTGTTTTTGATTCGAAGTGCTCTCTTCATAGACCTTGCCCAAGAGTGGTAATTGCTGGAGTCAAGCATTTGAGTTACCAGTAGTGCCCCAGAATTCTCGTTTGCAATAATGAAGTAGGGGCTATTGGGAAAGAATGGATCATGAGAGTTTTGAGTAGGATTTGCGCTTTGAGGTGGGATTGGATTTTGATTCGTATCAGTAATACTTGTATCATCATTATCAGCCATTTGGCTCTGATACCATAAAACAAATCAATTGGAAAATTGAAGCTAAATAATTACAGATGAAAATGAGCAGAGAAAAACGTTTGCTATTAATTTCGTTCAATGCAGAAAAAATGAAGAAGTTTACAAGAGAATAAATACACAAAATTACAACAACTTTTGTACGTGGCAAAACTAAATTCTGTTACAAATAACTAAAATTTGAAATCAATTTTAACTTCCTTCAGCTAGTGGCAGCATTCCTTCATTCGAGTAGCTTCTACATTCTTCTAGCATCTCTTACTCTACGACTTTGATCTCCAACAGAAAGTAACGGTGGCGGAGTCAAAGTTGATATTGCAAAGACTTATGATCAAATGGATTGTGAGTTTCTCAAGAAAATTAAGTTTGAGTTGAAGCTTGGCTAAATCTTATAATGAACTATGTGTCCACTCCAGTGCTGTCCCTTTTATGGAATGGGGAGAAAAATGAATCTTTCCAGCCCACGTAAGAAGATAACTTTTTTATTTTTGATTTTTTTTTTCCTTTTTTGGTTTTTGATTTAGTTCTTTTATTTGAAAAATGTAAAGTTATCCTTTTACCCTTTAAAAAATTGTCAAAATTTGGTTAAATTGTTGACTTTATGTCAACTAACGATTTCCATCCATTTATATATTCCGAGTGCGAATTGTTTAATTGTTTGGTGCCGTGAGTGATACAAAGAAAATGTTTGGGTCAAGTTTGCAATATAATGAAATGTTTGGTACCGTTGATGCAATTTTCCTTTACTTTTATGTCACTTTAAAAAGACACTTGACTTTACAAAGTATTTTTACTTTCAAAACATTTTGCATATGACTTTTCGAAATATCCCTAATTTCAAGGGTATTTTTGAAAGTTGCCCAATTAATTAAGTCCATTAAAAACCCAAATGAATGAGGGGAAAAATTCACAAGTTAGATATTAAGGGCGTGTTCGGTATAACTCAAAATTCAATTAAAATTGAAAATATAGCAGTTATTGGGTCTCACTCGTCTAATAAAAGTCAACAAATCAGAAAAATTATAAGTCACAATTTATTTATCGGTCATAGATTTTCAAATTACTTTGTTACATATTATTTTTTAGTCACAAATTATCGAGTTTTTAGATCACAATTAAATAGTTGATCACAGATAACCAAATAGTTGGTCACATACACCAAATAGTAGGTCACATACCACTACCACCAACACTACCGCCACCCGCCACCACCACAACACCACTGCCACCAACACTAAACACCACCACCCACAAAACCATCACTACCAGATCCAATACATCCACTGCCAACAAAAACCACAACCATGACTATCGCACCACCACTAATAAAAACCACCATAGCTACCACCATAAGATCTCCACCCACCAACAACCACCACTATCGCACCATCACCATCACCATCACCATCACCATCACCACAACCACTAACAACATAGCAACCAAACAAACCACCAACAATCAAAACAACCAAAAAAACTAAAAAAATAAAATAAAATATGTGACCTGTCGACATTGCATAGCGTCGCTGCTGTACAAGGTTATATGCAGCAACACTGTGAGCGCCGCCATCTCCGACAGCAGGTAGAGCGCAGCTGTGAGTTGGCGCTCAGCGTGATGCTCAGGAGTGAGTAAGGGTGAGAAATGAAAGTGTGTGTAGCGATGGTCTACGCAGGTGCGTCGTTGTCGTGTATGTGATGGTGGTCTCTGATAGCGAGTGTGTCACCGTTGTCATCGCCATCATCGAATTAAGGGGTATGGGGATAGGTGGAGAGAGTGAGAAGATAGAAAATGGAAAGTGAGAATAGAATGAAATAATTTTTATGTTTGGAATTGCGTTGGGTTGAGATATTTAATATTTAATTATTATATTAATACTTGATATGTCAACAAATAAACTTCATAGCTCATTTATGAATTGTAATCTTTAAAGTTGGCATGTAATTTCCACACGAAGGAGTTTGCCGTCCATAACCTAAGGCGCAACTCCGTCTACCCGAACCATGATGCAAAACCCATCTCCCTTCAAAAGCAACTGAAAGTTGTCTAGCCATCATTGAACTCAGAGAAAAAAATTTCGTTTCTCCAAATTTTTATCAAGCCTCCCCTCCTTGCCCTTGAAGAAAGCTGTTTTGTTGAACTTGAAATAAAGAAGGGTATGTTCTCTTACCATTTTCTGTTTTTGATTTTCCAAAACAGTGAAAAAGCTTTCTCATTCCCATTTTCGAAAACGCGTTTTTTAAAATAAATTAAAAGTTTACAAAGAAAATCCAAAACGACAAATTTGCCATTTTGAGTGTTTTCAGTTATAATCAAGCCAAAATTTTCAAAATGCGGTTTGAATGTTTTCAAAATGCCAAAAAGAATACATTTTTAACAATCTCAAAAATGAATACTCAAAACACAAAACCCAAAATGAATTCAAAACTCAAAACACAAAACCGTAACTCAAAGAGAACAACCTCTAAGGCTTTCCATTGGGAAGAATTTATAAACGATTTAGTTTATAAATAGATAGGTAATGAATGTTTGACCAATTTTTAATTGATTTATAAATTTGTCAAGGCAGCAAATATGACTTAGCCTAAGAATTTGAACATTTTGTTTCGATATTCTCCAAGCCAAGTTCCCATTTTATATGGAGAGAATTATGACCATCGGAGTAGTCAAATACAAACATTTTAAATCTCGCAAGACCTATGAGAAGTAGTCGAGACTTGAGATGAGGAGAAACAAATAGCATATCCTTGGCTGATAAGCCGTGAAAGCAATACAAAGAACGTATAAAGAAAGATGCATGGTGTTCTTTACTATATGCAGCAAGGTGTGAACAAGGTAAATTTCTAATAATATATGACATAAAGAAGGCAGAGGCTGCATGGGAGATCATGCGGGAGTAGTCTGGAGGTTTACAAATGGTTATATCCATCAAACTCCAAAACTTACGGAGAGATTTCGATGACCTATTGAAGAAAGAAACCGAGAAGTTACAAGATCTTTTCGACCCAGTAGCTGAAATTGTATATCATATTAAGAGCGGCTGTGATCCAATTGAACAAGCAATAAAACTAGGAATAAAATTAAACAAGCAAATAAAACTGAATAAAAAGTGCTTAATTCTTCATTTTTCAGTACCTTATGCTTCAAAATTTCCTTCATACATCAGCTTGAATATTGACCAAATTAATCAATAAACAAAGTATATGAGCAGTACAAGATGGATCGCTCACAAACACATAAAAATGCACGAAACAATCTATTAACTTGATTCTTGTGTATTCTCTCACCAAAGAATCAAGTGGAAAATTATTACAAAATTAAATGAAGACTGGTAATTAAATCGGCTGATCTTTCATCTTGTAAAAAAAAAAAAAAATTGTGGAAAAGTGCCTAATTCTTCATGTTGTCCTTGAGTTTTGCTGCTCCTTCACTCATAGACTCCTTCATGCTTTCTGTGGACTCCTCCGCCTTGCCCACCACGGTGTCTTTGATTTTCTGGGTGGTGTCCTTAACTGAACCCCATGCGTCTTGCGCAGTTTGCTTCACTTTCCCAGCAGCATCTTGTGCATTGTCCGACACCTTCCCTGCCAAGTCCTTTGTCTTTTGGGCCGCCTGATTTAAGTTGCACGGAAACAGAAATGAGAAACGAGAAACATATTCATTACAAGTCATTTCAATCAGTGAACTCGTATAGGAGGAATAATGGACATTGTGCTATATATACATTGTCAGCGGCAGTGGCAGCCTCGGATTTGGCTTCTTGGCTTCCCGTCTTTGCTGCATCAATACCCTTATTAAGGGCATTGCGGCTTTGTTTTGCTGCATCAGCAGCCTCAGAGGTAGCCATGGCCCCAAAACGTCTACTTGCCTGTAAATTTTTCTTAGAATAAAAAAGATCAGAAAATTCATTAACAAACAAATAAATGTTGAGCTCGATGATCTGTGATTTAAAATGATCAAGATGCCACCATTTGCAAAAGTATGTCAATAGATTTCAACACAAATTAGTCACATTCCCTTTTTACGACAGAGGAAATAGGTGTACAGTAAGTTAAGACTCAAGACGTACTATACCGGGAAAGGTCTAGATGATGCACCGGCAAAAACCCTAGAGCTCCATGGGCTGCGTATGATGACTGCTCTGGTTGATTGGAGCTTGGAAAGAGTGGTGGTTAGAGCCATGCTTGCCATTTCTCTTACTTTAATTAAATGATTTTCTTGAAGAGCTTGTTGTGATCCCACTGTGGCTATCTATATATAACCTAACAAGATCCTATATAGAGGGTATTTTAATTAGATGGTGGATGGAGCGGCAAAACATTGCGATTTCTTCTCCTATGAATGGTTAACAAACTTCTCTAATGAAGGCTGACCTAGTATTTCATTTGTTGTACAATTCTTTTTTATTTTTCGGGTTTTTAAGTTGAATAATGATTTTATTTTATTTTTCTCTTTTTGGTTCTGTCGGAATGAATACAAACTTCTTGTCCCCATAAATAGGGTTGGGCTAAATGTCGAACAGCCCAAATTGAGTCATGTCTGGTAGGTTTTTGGCCGACAATTGATTTGAATCAACTGGCCTGTTGATGAAGTTATAAATTAGGGAAGAATTCATGCATGAATCAGATTTTAATATGACCAAATTAATTTTCAGGTCTTAAGTTTCAAAATTGCAAAAAT
>CAIGRQ010019110.1:0-11187 GCA_903798375.1 Fraxinus sp. D2006-0159 | reverse complement strand
AGTTGTGCACAACGCATATAACTTTTTTTTTTTTAGAGTACTAATATACATCATCTTATTATAAATTAATTGTATTAGATTAATTGTTCAACATAAACATAGGTATAACATAATTGCTCAAACTCGTAATTGTAAAATACTAAGTGTGTTCATATATAACATTATAGGGTTGTACCACTTTGATAGAAAGTGATTAACAGATGAAATGATATAGCCCGTGTTCGAGACTCATTAAAATTTTTATTCTGATTCTTCTACTCATTTTCAATCATACGTTTTTCAATAAAATAATATTTTTCATCACATTAATAACTTTTCCTTCTTTTTCAATCACACATTTTTCATCAATCTACTATTTCAAAATACATTCTTCCAAAATAATGTTGCTCAAATACACCCATTCTCATTAATAACTTTTCCTTCTTTTTCAACCACATATTCTCCATCAATCTACTATTTCAAAATACATTCTTCCAAAATAATGTGATTCAAACACACCCATAATGTTAGGTGGCAAGAAATTTTAATAATATATAATTAACAAATAGATTAAATTTCTATTTGGTGGAGATTAAAATTATATTTTTAGCAAATATTGATAAAAATTAATGAAATATATGGTTAAAAAATTTTACCCATGAAATATGTAATTAAAATTAATTATAAATTTAGTTTTTTATTTATTTTTATATAAAACAGGGGCTAAATTAATTAATAATTGGCGACTCCAAAAAGGGCCCAATCTGCCAATCGGGTCAATGGCTGACGTGTAGAGCCTCCTAAAGTGGGGCCACACTTATTATTACTATTACCATCTGTCCAATGCTGACTTGACACGTGACCTCATTAATTTCAGGGAAGGATAATTAAAATTAAAATTAAAAATTAGCACATGAACCGCGCCATGATTTTCAATAAACCGTTTCCAAATGGTCCCCAACACATTTTGTCTCGCTTTAGTCCAACCACTGCTTCAGCCAAAATAGCCAAGCAAATGTAAATTAATTAATTTACAAGTGAAAAGGAAGTTATGTTATTATACAGGTGGTGGTTACACGTCCACAATTCCGGCCACTGTCGGCGGCGCTTCCACCGGTGGTCGACTGTTGGGATCCACGAAACCAGTTGGATTAATAGTCATTTGGGCAAGTTAAAAACTATTATTAATTATCAGTAAGATATGATTTACTCGAAATAATCAGACAAGGATCCTATTTTAGCAGAAATTAATATTATTTTGTCTATTTGTGGAAGTCATCAAAAAGTCACATGTTTAGTGAATTATATGCCATATTTATTTTAATTATATTAATATTTTAAACTGTCGATTAATTATTTTTGGGTTAATTTCACAAACGGTCACTAAACTTACCTAAAAATTAAAAAACGGTCACTAAAGTTTAAGCGCTTTCACAAACGGTTACTGAAATTTTAATTTGTGTCACAAACGGTCACTAAAGGACCGTTATAATTTTAATTCAAATTTAAAGAACCAAAACACGTAGACATAGAAACTTGATCACCTCAAGTGCAAATTTCTTGTTATTAAGTGTCACCGTTGGATTTAATTAGATGGAAATTGTAAAAGTGATATTTTAATTCTCATTCCTTTTGTATATGTAAAAGACCATAAATTTAGATATGATATATAAATATATTTCTTTAAGTTTGAATTAAAATCATATTTTTACTCAAAAATTTGCATTTGAAGTGGTCAAGTTTCTATGTCCACGTGTTTTGGTCCTTTAAGTTTGAATTAAAATCACAACGGCCCTTCAGTGACCATTTGTGAAATAAATTAAAATTTCAGTGACCGTTTGTGAAAGCGCATGAAACTTCAGTGATCGTTTCTGCAAGTTTTAAAGTTCAGTGACCGTTTTGAAATTTTTAGGTAAATTTAGTGACCATTTGTGAAATTAACCCAATTATTTTTGTGTGATAGACAAGGTCGATCTTTATATTTGATTTTCTGTCTGTCCATCCAAGTCAACTTGACTGTAATAAGAAATTAATTATTTTAAGTTACTCTGCGGCTCTGCCTATAACATGATTTTAATTGAATTGGATCTTCTTCACGTAGCCAACAACACTTTTTATTTGTTACTGTAATTCAATATTGTAAACAATTTCAGGTGAAGCACAATAAAATGGAAGACGACGACAAGTTTTGTGTTATGCCACGAACTTTAGAAATTTGCGACGAATTCTTTAATGATAAATTTTACAAGAAACATAGATTCCATATAAGCTCAGAGGGGTTTTTTTTTTTTTTTTACATGAACTCATTGACAACCAAATCTGGAATATCAAACTTCAACAAATTGCTGCAGAAACTTTCTTTCTCTTCTTCAGTACTGTTGCTGGTCAATTTGATAGAATTGGAATGCAACTGGGTTGGACTTGATGAAGGGCTTGACATATTGGACAAAGCTGAACGAACGCTGAAATTACTGCTGCCGTTGGATTGAAAAGTTGAAGTCTCTGATGGAGGAGGATTCGACCCATATACGTAATCATATCCATAATTTGATAAGGGCACATAATCTTCTGGCAAAGAAGTTACGTCTATTTGATTGGTTTGCCACTCATGTAGTTGGCAATTTTGTGGGTTGAAGTTGGTGATATCTGATGGATGGAATTGATTTATGTTCGAGATTGGAATATTTGGAGTTTCCAACGTTGTACAATTGGGAATATCTTGGTTTTGGAGTTGACAAGGTTGGACTAATGGTGGCGTATGGTTTTGGAGTTGTGAATTACTGCAAATTTGATTGTCTTGAGCATTGTTTTGCATCAGAAAATATTGGTTCTGGTTCTGGAATTGGGTGGAGGATAAAAGATTGGCTAACCTTTGGAGTTGAGGGTTTCCAAGATTTTGCATTCCAATCAGTCTCGAAAAATTCATTTGCGAGGATGAGTTTAGAATTGTGGAGAGATGAAGAAGATCGAGTCGAGGAGTGTGTGTCACAGGATCTATTCCCATTCGAAGAAGCTGTTTTCTAATATTCGTGTTCCAGTAGTTCTTGATTTCATTGTCCGTTCTTCCTGGTAGTCGAGCTGCAATAGCAGACCACCTGTATAGTTCAACTTCCATGAGTACCACAGTTAGATAAAGCTCGCGCACCGTTAAAAAAATCGAGTTTGTAAACACGTACTTGTTTCCCAAGATGCTATGGAGTTGAATAATAGTTTCTTCTTCTTCAAAAGAAAATCTTCCTCTTTTGATGTCGGGGCGAAGATAATTAGTCCAACGGAGTCTGCAACTCTTTCCACACCTTAGCAGCCCTACAAAATAAAATCCCATTAGGATAAAACTCGTAAAAGAAAAATAAAATAAAATTGAAAGCAAAGAGGAGATTCATATTATACTAACCAGCATTTTTTGGAAGAGTTCTCCAATTTCCATACCCATTTTCCTGTATATAATCAATGAGTATGCGATCTTCTTCTGGTGTCCATGGACCCTTTTTCAGTCCATCTTTATCACAACATGGTGCTCTCCCCATTGTTTTGAATTAGCTGTGGAGGTTCTAGAGAGAAGAAATTAATTACTTTAGGTCCGTGCTGTAAAATGAATGTCAAGCGTATAGTGGCGTGTATATATATATATACACACACATAGAGGCGAGCGAAGAGAGAGGTTAAAAGAAACGGATGAAATCAAAGTCAAAAGGATTAGCCGTCCCTGTTTCGTGCAAAGGCGACGTGTCCCCTTATAAGGGTCCATTTCATTGACAAGGGTGAAAAGGTTTTCCAATTTCATGTAAGTTGAAAAATACAAATTCAAGTACAGTATATAGAAATGTATTTTTCACAAAATTTACAAAAAAATAAGCTTAAAGTGGTTGTATATCGAAACTCAAACTCAATTTTCACTTTCATGTCAAACAATTAAAGTAGAAATTGAATTCCTCGAATGTAACATTTTTCATGGAATTTAAACCAATCAAACGATGAGTTCACCAATAATTTCTCACTTTCATTTGACGTTAAATAATTAGCATTTTAATCTCTTTCGCCGATTTTGTCCCATCAATTTCCAGAGGGTTATCTCTTTCAATTTTGAATTCATATTAGCTGTAGTCAACGTTAGTACGCCACATATCCCACCCCAAATAAAGGACAAACACGGTAGAATAGTAGCGATTAAAATTGAAAACAAATGTGGACTTTTGTTGGCAAGTGCTTATTCAGCAAAGTGACTATATTTAACCGTGTTTGATAGGAACTAAAATCAGGTTTTAAGTGATTTTTAATAAAAGTTGAGGAATATGTGATTGAAAAATTGTGAATCTCATGAAATGTATAATTAAAAAGATTGGATTCCATGAAATGTGCAATTAAAATAAATTATTAACTTTAATTTAAATTAAAATCCGAATTTTAAGCGCTACCAAACATGTGCTAAGTTTAAAACTTCAAAAGTAGTAATTTTATAAATACTAGTCACATGTGAACGTGCATTGCGAGTTATTTTGAAATATTTTATAAATGGTATAAAAATAATATTTGAAAATGCATGAATATAAAAAATAGTTAAAATAATTGTTCATGGGAAATGAACTTTTTACTCAATAAGAATTTCTTTATACACTATAATTTTTGTGTGATTATAGGTATCTGACTTGTAAAACCCTTGTAGTTGCTATAGATTTTTTTTTTTCAAAGTACAATGTATCACTGTTTGTGCAAGAATACATGTCGTGGAAGATATATTTCGACACGGGATATTGTCCGTCATTGTACTTTGTTAATTGTTATTTCAAAATAAAGACGAAAAGGAAAAAAAAAATTCATGAATTGTTTTGTCTCAAGTTTGAAGACGATGAATAGAGAAAATAATTAAACTAATAATTGGAACCATAGATAAAAACACTTTAGTACTGTATCTCAGTGGAAAGTACTTGTTTTATTGCATGTTTGCAGTTTGTGCATTATGGAATGACTGCGACTCATTATTAATCTTCACGGGTAATAGGGGATAAAACGCAAAAGGGAGAAAATAAAAGGAATTAATCTATTTGTACCGATTTCGTTGACAACTTTTTTGACCGATAGACACATGACGGCCCCCTATTGGGGGGCGCTTGCGGCGGGTCAAAATGATTGTCAAAAAAATCGGTACGAGTAGCATGATTGAAATAAAAGTTACTCATTGTTTTACAACACGCTTTAAGTTTATGCCTTAAGGCCCGTTTCACGTAAATGCCTTAATTAAGCACCTAAAATTTTACATTTTCAGTGTCATTTGTCAAGGTTAAAGCCATGCCTTATTGAAACGTACACCTCAAGGTATATGATTTTGGGTATTTGATTGAGATTTGGTGTCCGCATGCATCCGCACAGAAAAACTTCATGAATTATTTTAGGATAATTGGCACAAAACGTCCCTACCTATTGATCTCATTGTGGAAAACGTCCTTAACTTCCATTTCTTGACATTTTTGCCCTCATTTCAACCTTTCTTTGCGACGAACTTCCCTCCGTCCACCTCCCGTCAGTTAATTAAAAAAACGTTGTTTTCTTATAAATCAACAAGTTGAGAAACCCCAGCGATGAGCGACCCAACTACAATATGTGTTCAATCTTTGAATTTTATGGGAAATTATCTAATTCCACTGTGAAGACACACAATTTCATTGTGAAAACTTTCCAATTGTGTGAATGTGAGTATGGTCTCTATCAGTGTCCATTTAAGTGTCCCTAATGAAAAAGGAGAAGGCACTTGAAAAAATTAGAGGAAGTGTGGTGGACCATTACAAACTATTGTGAGGAGTTGAAAATGACAAATATTAGGACAACTGCTTTGGTTGAGGGGTATGCCGGAGAATTCAGACGACTGTATATTTGCCTTGGTGCTTTGAGAGATGGTTTCATTAGGGGTTCTAGAAGGGTAATTAGGGTAGATGGATGCTTTTTGAAGACAGAGTGTGGTGGGCAGTTGTTAACTGCATTTGGTGTCGATGCCAACAATGGGATGTATCCGGTGGTATATGCAGTTGTTGAAGTTGAGAATGGGGATAATTGTAGATGGTCTTTGGGCCTCTTGAAGGATGATTTGCATATACACAACAGTCATCATGGGACTTTCATTTTCAATAAGCAAAAGGGGTTGACTAATGCAATTGAGTCATTATTTGAGCATTCGGAGCATATGACGTGTGTTAGATATCTTTATAACAATTTTAGTGGGTGTTACAAGGGTTTGGCACTGAAGAATTGTTTATAGGATGCATCCAGAGCCACTACTGTGCCACAGTAGCTTCAACACATACAACGGATGTTGGACTTGGACCCGACTGCTTATGGATGGCTTGAACAAAAAGCAACTTCTCACTGGATTCAGAGAGGGGGAATCAATGTGACATGCTCTACAACAATTTATATGAATCGTTTAATAGTACAATAGATAAGCCAATTCTGACCATGCTAGAGGATATAAGGATATATTTGATGAACATAATTGTAGCTCGTAGGGAGTCATGTGTTCGGTGGTCAGCAGCAGTAGGACCAAGGATTCAGAAGATTCTGGACAAAAATAGTAAGCTTGCAAGAACGGAATGAGCGGAATACGCAAGCAATGAAAAGTCTCAAGTCCGACACAATACAGGGACTGTGCTACATGCTTTGGATTTAAGGTCACGAACTTGTACATGTCTTGGTTGGCAATTATCGAGAATTTCTTGTAGCCATGTGATTTCCTTAGTTTTATCTAGAGGCCTGAACGTAATGGAGTTCGTTGATGACATCTACAAAAAGGATGCATATATCGGATATATATACCATCAATTTCCCCAATCACAAGTCCGGACTCATGGCCAACCTTAGGTCTGAACCCTCTCAATCCACCAGTGTACACCAAGAGGGCCAGGAGGCTAAAGAAAAATAGAAGAAAAGAGCCAAATGAGGTGGCTTCTTCAAGTCAGCCGAAGAAGTGTCGAACGTCGAAGAACAATGCCAATACTTCACAATCAACTACAGGGTCAACAGCAGGTCAGGGGAGAAGATCGGGGCTAATAATGACATGTAGAAACTGTAGTGCAGCTGGATACAATAGGAGATGTTGTAAAGGGGCACCACCTCCAGTACGCAATTAGGATGAAGCTGTCAACCGATGTTTTGTTAATTTTTTTGCTTCTATTTTTGCTTTTTTGAACTATTTTAACAGAATGTTGAACTGGTTTTGATGCTTTTGAACTGCTGGATATAATGTAGCATCCATGTGATCCTGTTTGTTTTAACTGCTGGATATAATGTAGAAAATGTGCTTTTGATTCTTTTATTTCATGGTCATTTGATTTTTTTGTACATTTCTTGGTTAATTGGTGGATGAATTGTATCTGAGATGTTGTGGTTGAATTGGTGAATGAATTATGATAAGATACTGTGATAGAATTGGAGTTTAGTTGTTGCGTAGAAATTAGCTGCATAGAGAAGAAAACAGGGATGTTCTGCGCAATTTTTTTTGAAGTTAATGGATGTTCTCCGCCAATAGAATTTAAAGGTAGAGATTTTTACGCCAATAGATTTTAAAGGTAGGGATATTTTACACAAATATACTTTAAAAGTATATTACTACGTGAGGATTATAATCACATGTTATATGATTCTAATAAAGGAAAAAGGACAAATTCATCTTCACCAACTGAGCCAAAATGGGCCAAACACCATTGACGCGTAATAGGTCACAGTAACCACCATTTACACTCATTTTTCTCAATTTTTCCCTTTGTTACACCCTTAATAAACATAAACATAAACTAGAAATGAAAGCATCCATAGTTAGTGAATCTGTGTAGCCAATTTATCCTTTTGTTTATATTTTGTAAATCTTTCCAGCAACCCAAATGATAGCAGCCATAGTTGTGTAATATAATATCTTCTTTACGACATTTTTTTCTTTATTATTAATGTAATAATTTCATATTACTGTTAATACTTATGGGCTAGGTTGAAGGCGGGAAGAAGGGGTTGAATGGGGTATGTGGTGGGACGATATTACCCTTGTTGATTTATAAGAAAACAACATTTTTAATTAATTGACGGCAAAACTGACGGGAGGTGGACGGAAGAACGTTCGTCGAAAAGAAATGTTGAATTGAGGGCAAAAATGCTAAGAAATGGAAGGTAAGTACGTTTTCCACAATGAGGTCGATAGGTAGGGACGTTTTGTGCCAATTACTCTATTTACCTCAAGTTTGAAGACTATGAACAGAGAAAAAAATTATATTAATAGTTGAATATTAAGATTAAGAATGTTTTATGAATAATAAGATAATATGATTACAAAATAAATAGTCATCGTAATACTCCTTATTAATTAGGATGATCATCAAAATATCAAAATTTCCAACATTGTTTGAATAAGATTCGACTAAATCCTTTCGAACTACCATCACTTTAATGGATCATTAATTTTCATACTCCGATAAATCTCTTATAGCCATTGATTACATGATACGGGAGAGCAAAATATTTGATGATTGAAATGAAATAACAACCAATTTGTGATAATAACTTAAATAGTTAAAAGATGAGTTCATTTATAACGAGAACAATCGAATACATGAACATAGAATTTAATTAATTTGAATTAATGAATATAGAAAAATAATAATCCCTCTGCCCCATTTATATTGCTAGTTTTATTTTTCAGACGGATTAAGAAATCTTATTTAATATTATTGAAATATGAATTTTTGACAAAAACATTCATAGTTTACAGTTATTTAATTATCAACAACTAATAGTAAATTGATCATAACTAGGGAAATTAAATAAGAGTATATTTGTAAACGAACAAAACAAAACAAAACAAAACATTATTAATAAAAAAAAACATGACTATATAATTGTGACAGAAAAATAAAGAAAGTCATATATAAGTGGGACAGAGGGAGTAATTTATAAACATGTGATCTTGAAAATTAATTTAGACAAAAGGGTATGTACTTGAATCAAGAGAATAAATTTATATCATTGATTAAATGAATAATCTTGAAAATAAATAAATTTATACGAACTTGAATAATTTATTTACTCCTACACTAATTGAATAGCCCCCAAAACATATAAAGTATACATGAACTAGAAGAATTAATTTGCACCATTTTGACCTAAATATGATAAAAATGCAAGCCCCTGAAAATAGATTTTAATTATTATACATGCATGTAAATAGTGAAATGCATAATTGAATGTTAAATACATAATGAAATATGAAAAGTAATGTATTATTGAAACAATTAAATTGCAGTAGGGTTAGAATCGTCCAAAAAATGATTTCACTCACGAGAACAATCAAATACATTCATGAATATGGAATTTAATTAACTTGAATTGATGAATATAGAAACATAATAATATATATATATACAAAAGGGTGTGTACGTGAACCTAAAAAATAAATTTATATCATTGATTAAATGAATAATCTTGAAAATAAATAAGTGTGCCTGAACTTGAACTTGAACTCGAACTCGAATAATTTATTTACTCCCAGAGTAATTGAATAGTCCCCAAAACATATCAAGTGAACATGAATTTCAAGAATTAATTTGCACTCTTTTGATCTAAATATGAAAGAAAATGCAAAACTCTGAAAATAAGTGTTAATTATTATATATAAATGTAAATAGTGAAATTCATAATTGACTATTAACTATATATTAAAAAAATGAAAAGTAAGATATTACTGAAATAATTGAATTATAATATGGTTACAATCGTCCAAAAATGATTCTTATTTGATGCGAATGTGTTTGGTGGGGATTAAAATTAGATTTTTAGTAGATTGTGATAAAAAAAAATTTAATGTATGGTTAAAAAGTTGTGGGACCCATGAAACATATGGTTAATATTGATTGTTTGACTGTAGATTAAAATTAGATTTTTTTTAGTAGATTGTGATAAAAGTTTTTGAAATGTGTGGTTGAAAAGTTGTGGGACTCATGAAAGATGTGGTTAATATTGATTGTTTGACTTTAACTTGGATTAAAATCATATTTTAATCCGAACCAAATATGGGCTGATAGATAACATTTTTATTCATTAAAAGTCTTTAATCTTTATTCTTTTATATTTTTAACTTTTTTTGTCGTACTTATCTTAAACGTTTCATTAACTAGCAAATATTATCCTTGATCACATTTTTTTTATCCAAAAATACTAAAGAGTGACACAAACATTAATTTTTAAAATATGAGATACAAATAATTTTTTTTTTATATTTCATCTTAACAAAACTTTCGGAAAAGAACCGTCATCAGGGACAACTTGCATTAACTTGAAAATGAAAATGCGATGAAAAAAGTTGACAACATAATGATGATAATGAATAAAGATTATGAACATTTTATGTAATTAAAACGTGGTGTAATTATTAAATATGCAATGTCATTATATGTAGCTTTCGCTTGGATGCAATTATAAATTGATATATAAAATTAACCAAAATCAAAGGCTGATTTCAACTACACATTCTGAAATATTTTATAAGTGCTATAAAAATAATATTTGATACCATTTTGTTAGGGGAATTTGATGACTCTCAAACGAATTAAAGAAAATAAAATTTAGAATAAAAATTTAAGTAATGAAAATTGTACTCTCAAAATTCGACTTCTATAATTCAAATTTTTTGTGATGATTAAATATTACAAATGAGTAACTGTTATGAAAAGAGAGAATAAAAGTCAATAGACTTGTGTGTATTATAATGAGAACCAAAACCCTATATTTATAGGGAATGAATATGGATACATATAGTAATAATATCTAGGGTTGTAGGGGTACAATTGTCATTTATCAATAACTTACCATTTACAACACTCCCCCTTGAATGACACATTATAAAATATTTGCATCGTTAAAATCTTGTTTGATAAAAATCTAATAGGTTAAAAATCACAAACGAAAGAAAAAGAGTACATTTATTTTCGAATATTAAATAGAAATGATATCTTATTAAAATCTTGTTAGGGAAATACAGTGGAATAAAACCTAAGTAAAGGAAAAATAGTACAGCTATTCCTCATGATGTTGATCACAGAAACTTTTTGAGTCGACGCATACCAATCTTGTAAGCCAATTTCTTGAATGTAGATGTTGGTACTGCTTTTGTAAATAAATCAGCCACATTGTCACTTGAACGAATTTGTTGAATATTGATGTCGTCATTTTTTTGAA
>CAIGRQ010019090.1:0-19402 GCA_903798375.1 Fraxinus sp. D2006-0159 | reverse complement strand
TTCTATTTGTACCGAATGAGGGTTATCGAAAATGTGACACCCTCTTCTCACTTGCAAGCGGGGCCCGTGTGAATAAAAAACTCCCAAATGTGTGGTCCCCACACCCCATCGTGAGTGTAGGTAAAAGATTATGTAAAAAAAATTATGTACGTGTCCAAACAAAATGCATTCCAACTTTTAAGTGTTATTTAGTACGTTTGACAAAATCTTTTAAGTACTTCAAATTGATCTCACGCATTTTTTAGAATCCAAAAATTTTACGTGCTTTTGAATCATATATTATTTGGGACTCACTGCTTTCAATCACTTAAAAGTTTAGCCAAGCAAACTCAATCAATGAGATTCACTATATCACCTGATTGATATTATATAGCATTATTGTTTATAATTACTTCCAACTGTTTTGAAATATAGCAAAGTATATTATCACGTCTTAAAAATACAAAAAACGTCTAAAATTATAATAATTTGTAATATAGTTGAAAAATTATTAAATTATTATAATTTTATAAAATCATATAAATAATTCAAGATTTTTGACCACCGACCACGTTTCAAGTTTTTGTTTGAAAATTAGGGTTAGACATGGATCGATTCTAAAAATAACCGAATTTGAATTTTTGGATATTTAGTAAATGAAACCATTCGATTTCTGCTTCATTCGGTTCAGTTCGATTCCTTGGTTTCATACAATAATTTTTTTTTATATTTACAACAACGTTATATTAATTCGATTATAACATGTTCAATTTTAGTTCTTACAAAATAACGTAGTCCAATCTTGTGATATCTTTTACACCTCTCTTTGTTAAGTTTTTCATAAATTTGACTGTAAAAATCACTGGAAGAGGAGGATAGCAAGCTCACAATAATATAATGATAGAACGGTACTACGGTAGAATAAGAGAGTTAAGTAAAACTTAATTCAATTCGATTAAGTTGGGTTTGACTGGAAACTAGAATTAGTAAAATTATATTTTGGGTTAAATTAATTAGTTTGCAAATTTATCTAGGAAAAAAAAAATAATTTGACTCATTTAAGATAAAAAAATTAGGGAGATTCAGTTCTTATTCGATTCTTAGTCTAGAATTGAGATTTGAACTAAACACGTCGGTTCTCGATTCAAATAATCGTTTGGGTATTTAATTTAAAATGAATCGGTCAGTTTGAAAGTTTTGTCCAAACTTATTGGAAACATTATCATAAGCTAGAAAAATAAGTAAAATATACTTGAACATTGTTCGGTTTGAACGGTTTATTAACCATTTTTTAATCAAATCATTTCATTATTTTTTTCAACCAAATCACTTTTTGGAGTTTGGTTTGATTCTAAACCACGATTTTAATTACATAAAAACATCTTTCAAACCAGTGAAAAACTAAACATATTGATAGAAAATTTCAATATAACACTTGAATTAAAACTTTTTAAATATATATATATAAACGTTACAATACTAATATTTGTCTCAAACTCTAAATACAAACTTAAAGTAATAAAAGAATACAAAGTTCAACCCTAAAATCAATCTTCCAAATTCATTATTTCAGAAATTTTATCATAAACTAGACTTTCCTTGAGTCTATAAATTATACATCTCAGGTAAAATAAGTAATTTTCTTTTTTAAATTGGGTGAACATTTTGATTTGATTTCAAGTGATTTTTAATTATTGAACTCAAATTGTTTATAAACGGTTTGGTTCGGTTCTAAAACGAAACCTTGACAAGTCTAAGTGGATCACAAAAAATATGATTAAAATAAAATCACTTTGTGCAAAAAAGATAAAAAAAAAATTTAAAATTTAAAATTTAAAATAAGCATCAGTACACCTCTGCTTATCTAAAATTAAAATATTTTAGATCTCCTAATTACTGGTGCTTAGCTCGGGGTAAGAGATGATAGGTGATGAGAGATAATAATTGGTACAAAATTAATTATACGACTTATTGTAGTGAGTCACTTGTAAGCTAAGCACTAGTATCTAGAAGATCAATTCCTGTATATAAGAGCATAAGGAGAGAGAGTTGTAAGCTAAGCACCAATATCTAGAAGATCAATTCTGTAAATGTGAGAGAGAGAGAGAGAGAGAGAGAGAGAGAGAGAGAGAGAGTTAAATTAGTTTTTTGTATAATTTTAATTTTAGAAAATTATCTCTTTAGCCTCCAAGTTTTAAAAATTATTTATTTCAGTCTCAANGAAGATCAATTCTGTAAATGTGAGAGAGAGAGAGAGAGAGAGAGAGAGAGAGAGAGAGAGAGAGAGAGAGAGAGAGAGAGTGTGTGTGTGTGTGTGGGGGGAACTTAGGCTAAGAAGGGAAGTTTCAGAAAATTTTGGAAAGGGCGTGGAGGTCTCGATTATTGACCCGGCTTTGCTAGGGGTACATGATGTACATCGAAATGTATACTCCTCTCACATATGGGTGCGATCCGCTCAATAAAAAAATATTTTCTACAAGTGGGTCACACTCTCATGTAAGAGGTGGGTATACACCCTTATGTACATTTTTTGATGTACAAGTGAAATTATTCTTATTGACTAGGAGCAGATATAGGGGGCTGCCAACCCATTTAGTTTTTTTCTTTTAATTTTATTTTGTACGTGAAAAAGAAAAATATAATTTTGTTACGTTTACAGTTTGGTTGAAATTATGTCAGGTAGCTGATATTTTTATCTTTGATTTTAATGACCCTTAAAATAATCTATAGTACAAATTTTGATAGCATAATGTCAACAAAGATATCATCAAGGAACGTACAAAAGCATAATTAAAAAATATATATTAGTTTTGATTAACTTTTTATTTATTTTTAGTCCGATCTTGATTCCGCCTATAATTTTTGTCATAAATCTTAAGAATGATAACGTAATTTGCTCTTTCTTGTTCTAATCTAATGCGGCTGATTGTATTGTCACCACAATTTTTATTTAAAACCCATATTTTAATTGCAGATAAGCTTCTCAATTTCTGGTCATTATAGTAATTATTTTTTTAACATTTTTTTGTTGAATTATTACATTTAACCTTTTATTAATTAGTACGTCTTTTCCTTGGTGATAATTTATATCAAAATAATTTGTTTTCATGTGTTTGAAATGATGAAAAAATATATTATTGTACTTTTTATTTATTTATTTTTTAAAAAAATGATGAAAATAAGTCATTTTACGTTATTTCAATAGACTTTTGAATATAAAACTATCATCAACACCTGTTTGGCCCCAATTATTTGATATTATAATTTTAAGAGCAGTGTTTTTTTTGGATAATATGTGGTTAAAAAATAATTGAGAGAAAAATGTATTATAAATTTAATGGGGGCCAAACGGGAACAAAATATATTAACTAATGAAAAAGTTTTGAGGATAAGAATAACATGAAAAATTGTTAGGGATATAAGCTCTAACCAGCAAAGAATAAGATTTTAAATGCAATCAAAAGGTAGTACAAGAAATAAAAATTGTGGTGTGGACTGAAATTATTTTTTATTTTGACAAATGGAAGACTCAATTTTGAGTAGTAGTTTGATTATAAATTCTCGAAACGAAATGTTCTTTTCTTGTGTTTGTTTTCCTCAGAGATTCGATGCTTATGCTTTTCCAATCCCACACAGCACGCATTCTCTTTCAATCCTACAAATATAATGCACAATCTGAAGCACATTCATTCGTCAATTAGTAAGAAAAAGAGAAACAGAGAGGTATGGCAATGGTGGATGGAGAGTATCTAAAGGAGATAGAGAGGGCTCGCAGAGACCTTAGAGCGCTCATTTCCAACAAGAGCTGTGCCCCCATCATGCTTCGCTTGGCGTAAACCCTACCCCTTCTCAAATTTCATTTCATATGCATTTTTCTTTAAGGAAACGGTACACTGAAATAATCGTACAAACAAGCCGTATTTTAGTTGAGAATTCAAGTATTCACAGAAGAGGCTTCTGCAGGTGGCATGATGCAGGAACTTATGATGCTAAAACGAAGACAGGAGGTCCTGATGGCTCGATTAGGAACGAGAACGAGTACAAGCAGGCAGCAAATAGGGGCGTGAAAATTGCGATTGATCTTTGTGGTGAGTTAACATGTTTCTGCATTCATATTTTAGTGGTTAGCCTCTTGAGAATAGGACATGATTAGTGGGGAAACTCAGTCCTTCTATTAGCATTCTCAATGCTTCTGCTTTGTGTACAAGTTCACAATCTACTTCTGCGGGTGGTGTCATGGTGGGAGACATGATCCTTTGAGTAGAACAACAAATTATGATTTTGCATTAATGAGATGTTGATAGTGAACTGGTTCAGTTAGTTAGGCACCTAACATATAAAATTTGTGGTTACTTACGATTTTCTACTGGTTGAATTCTGTTTTGATAACAGAAGAAGTAAAAGCTAAACACCCCAAAATATCGTATGCTGATCTATACCAGGTAAGATATTTTTTTTTAATAGTTTTCTTTTTTCCTGTAGCTGGTGCTCATCACTTAATAGATGCAAGCGGTTTTGCTTGATTAATTGGCTAATGAATGATGATACAACATTGTAAAAACAGAAAGGGTTTGTCTAAACCAAATTACATCTGATTGAATTTAGGGGTTCCTTTATATAGTAACATATGCTGTTATGCAAACGACTTATTAGCCAAAATGTCCTTACATTGTGCGAAACAAATATACACTCCTATCTAAATTAAAAAAGAAAGAGAGAAAAAAAAATAAAGAACAAATTATAATCATATTCCTAATTTTTTAAAGAAACACAAATAAGTTCCAAATAAATTAAGGTTTTAGCCACTGCACAAAGGATCATTCAGATCCTGAACAATAGTTCCAGACGCGGATGATATGTTACTGATTCTCTCTGCTTTCGATAACCTCCTCTCCATTCTCTCCGCCTTTGTCTCCGACGAGGGCACGCCTTCCGACGACCTGCGATTTGGGGCCGCTGAGAAGATCATTTTCAATGGGGTAAATTTGTCTTCAATAAGTGAGGATTACTTGGATGCTGTTGATGAGATCATACAATTGACCGAGGAATTGAATTTGAATAGTCGGGAAATCTTAGCAAACGAAACATCGCTCTCATAATCTCTTTTCTCAACATTCTTCGTTACCACGTGCAGCCCACGTGACTGGAGTGAAAGGAGACGAATTTTGGTAAATGGTTGGTCGGAGGAAGGGTCCGAAAGGAAGGATACGGAGAGGACTTGGTAGGAAATCAAAGGGGTTTTGAGCAAAATGTTGTAATTTTTGATTGGCAATGAGTGTTCCAGGTGGCCTTGAGGGAAGTAGTACACACGGGAATTGATAGTGGGGATATGGACAGAGGCGTCGGCGCACCAGATCTCATGGTTGGTCCATTTGGGTGGAGGAGGCCGCCATTGCTGGTGATGGAGTGTTTCGTATGTATGTGTTTCGGTCTGGGGTTATATATAGGTGGGTGGCGTATGGTCAGGGAGGAGTGGCATTTGTGTGGAACTTTTTTGAAAAAATTATGATTACAATTTATTCTTTATTTTTCTTTTCTTTTCTTTTGATTTTATTTAGATAGAAGGGTATATTTGTCATTTTATAACTTTTAATTGAGAAACTGGAGATGAAAATGACTTTTTTTTACAATGAAATGTAGAAATATGAGTAAAAATGTAAAAAATTGAAACGTGAGGATGTTTTGTACACTTAAAGCCAAACATATGGATGTTTTGTGTTAATAAGCCTTATGCAAACTGTAATTTGGATTGAAGATAAGATTTAAATGAATACACCACTCCTCTCTGACAGCATAAGTATCTAGATAGACGATTCAACAAAAGTAGTTTTTTAATTTATTCTTTTAATTTTTTCAGCTTGCTGGCATTGTAGCAGTTGAGGTCACTGGAGGCCCCACTATTGATTTTGTCCCAGGTAGAAAGGTAAACACAAGGTTGAATAATCCTCTTTACGCATCTCCATTTTGGACAACTTTGTATTTTTTCATCAATCATATTCTTTTCATTAGGATTCCACTGTTGCTTCTGAAGAAGGGCTTCTTCCTAAAGCCGAAGAAGGTTAGCAATGAAAAATATTGGGTGCATTTTATTTATTATTGTTACCATTGACTTCTTAATCTGGATAGGACCTAGTAGTCAACAAATTTCAACTCATCTCTTGTACGTTACCTCCGCACTTAGGCACATACATTAAGAGGCACAAGGCTTCTCCAAGGAAGGGGGAGGCCATCGTGCGTACTGCGATACTCAAGTCAATAAAGGAATAAATAATTTGGTGTGGGAGAAACATGGAGAAAGGAGATACGGGAATTGGGTTTAGATTTCTAGAATGAGAAATTTCAAATGTCACTACTTCAAATGGCACAAAGCGTGAGATTTATAGGCAGAGAGATGTAGCTGATGTTCTCTACTTCTGCTAATCAAAATCTTGGCCAGCATTGAATTAAATATTCTGATGAACTTAAAAAATTTGAAGTTGGAAAACTGGTAAGATGATAAAAGACCGGATGAGTTCATTGTTGGTCCTAAAACACAACAAACCAGGTTATACGAAAGGTTAAGAAACTTAAGATTGCATAAAAACTTAAAACACAAGAACCCAAAAATTGTTTTGCCCTAAAAGGGCCCGATGTTCAGTCGATTGACCAAATCACCAGTTGCGCAGCTACCAAGAGATATTGCTCCACTAATACCAACCAAGAAATCGTACAGAAATGTATGAAAAAATCGAAGCTTTCTTCAAGTTCTTTTTAGCCTCTTTTTATACAAATCAGTAACCAAGCATTCAGAAAACTCTCAAGGATTGTACTAAACGACCCTTATTCTTACCACAAGAAAAGAGATTAAAACACAAAGATTAAGAGTTACATATTTTCACATGTAGGCTAAAGGAAGTAATAGAGAATCAAAACATTTCCACTTGTAAAAGTTGCAATTCATGGTTTATGGAAGTGCAAAAAACAGGACAAAGAGCTTGACACAAGGCTTGACCCCTTCAACAATGTTTTAGAATATGAATATTGCTTATGTTATACTATTACATTGTGCTTATCAGGGATGAACTTTTGCATTTGCATTTTACTAACTTGGGCTCATTTTTGTATCTCCATCACCGTTTCTTCTGTCCATTTTGTATGAATACAATATGTTTTTCTCTGAAATGTCATATCGATAAGTCTGAAGAATTTTTATTTTTTTTTTGTTTCTGTAACCCAAGTAGTGAAAGGGAAGAATTTTATTATTATTGTTTATTTTGGTGGCAGCATTACAACGTCAAGTTATCATTGAAGTCCTTTCATATCTAACACTACCTTAATCATAAAGTAATTAGTGCTAGCCATAATTCTCATATTCCTAAAATTATAGTACTTGTCTAGGATTGGCGTAAGGTTTTAAGGAAACCAATTGTGGGCTCAAGTCTAATGATGTACAATAAGCATTACTCATCAACTAAATATGCTTTTCTAATCTTCGTTCTGCATTTTTCCCATTCCTAGGTGCTTCACATCTAAGGGACGTATTCTATCGAATGGGTCTATCTGAGAAGGATATCGTAGCATTATCAGGGGGTCACACATTGGTATTTTTCGACACCTTCATCTGATTAATAGTTGATAACTATCACCAGACCTAAATAAACAGAAATTCTCTTTTACAGGGAAGGGCTCATCTTGAGAGATCGGGATTTGAAGGGCCTTGGACAAAAGAGCCTCTGAAATTTGACAATTCTTATTTTGTGTAAGATTTCTGATTTGGTATAATATTTCTTATTAATATGTATTGCTAATTGAATTGCCATTTATATATGATAAACCAGGGAGCTTATTAAAGGAGATTCAGAAGGTCTCCTAAAACTTCCTACTGATAAAGCTCTGTTGGATGATCCTGTGTTCCGGAGTTATGTCGAACTTTATGCTAAGGTAATGTAGTTTGTATGTTACGATTCCACTGTATTTATCATTTTTCTCTTAATGTTTTCCATCACCAAAATGGGTGTTTGCTATTCAAAAAAACGTCAGATAGAGTTTATTTGAGACGAGCAATTTTAGGATTTGAACCATTTGACATGATTATGCTTCCCGTGTTACCAACAAAGTTCAATATATTTTCTTTCTTGCCTAAACAGGATGAAGATGCATTCTTCAGAGATTACGCAGCCTCACATAAGAAACTCTCGGAGCTTGGATTTACTCACCCTTCGGCCATGAAGAAAATATTGGCAAAAACTGCTGTTGCTGCAGCAGTGGTGATCTTGAGTTACTTGTATGCAATAAACAGAAGCGCCAATTAACTAATGTCCAAACATATTGATCTTATTTCATTGGAGATGTCGTAGTGAAACATGATAACATCTATCTTACTATTTCTTCTGTATATATTGATGTTTTATGTCTGGAATCTTTAAACCATTGCTTTGATGTTTTCCCATGTCTGATTCTTTGCCTCGGCTTTAAATTCTCAATCAGAGATTTTATGCATCAAAGACACGGGAAAAATAACCGTGAAAATGATGAAATATGAAATACACTTACGTCGTGCTTGAAAAGGTTCATACTTAATACATATGAGTATTTACTAACTCTAGAGGTTCATTTCATTCACTCCATAAAAAACTCTCGTCAGTTTTTTGTGTAAATATTGGACTGAATTGAGTAAGGTAAACACACATTCTAAGAAAAGGGCGAAAAACAGTTCGATAATCTTCAAGGTTTGTAACAAGTTCACAAAGAAGAATTCTGCACAATTTGATTGGTAAAACATGTATTTTAAGATTTGGATTGAAAAGATGATTCTATCATCACATTCTAATGAGAAGCACATAAATGTTCCAACCCCAAGTTTTTCAAACCAACACATTTCAGGCTAAAACTCTGCAGAATTTCTCCCACAAAATTTCAACCACACTGAATTGAGCATCAAAGTGTCTTAAGTCACTCGTTCATCTTTGAAAATGCAGAGCAGACTTGCAAGTTGCTCCTTTGCAAAGACAACGAGGATATAATTTATTTTCTTAACAGTTGACGTGGACTCCCAATATATTCCGTGGCAACTTTAACCAAGAAATTAATCTCATCTTGTTGAAGCAATGGTACGTGAAACTACATCAAGCTCGCTTTTGAATATATTTTCAAAAGACTAAGGTACCCTATAATTTTATGCATCTAAGGAACCCTACTTGTAGATTCTTCACATAATTCACAAATAATTATTCAATTTTTTAACTTTCGGTTAAAATAAAATTGACTTTCGGTTAAAATACCGCTGTAGGTCCCAGCAAAAATAGTTCCCAAAAATTCCTAATAAGGTCTACTCATAATAAATAGAGAGCTATTTTTAGTTTCATTAGCAAATTTTGCAAACATATTATACAAATATACTGACATGTGAACTAACTAGTTCAAGAACTCAGAATATGTGATAACATGCTTGGTATCCATGTAGAAGCAAAAATAATTAAGTAGCCAATCTTTTCTATACACGAAAACTGTGCATGAGCTTATTTATTTTGTTAATTTTTTCTCTCTTTTTCGATACCTCATCTTATTTTCCTATTGTGTAGAACCACCAGTACTGGAGCAGTTCAAAGGTTTACGGTCAGACTATTCTCTTAGTTAAAGAAAGGATGGTGGAAACCATGCGTTTACAGTCAATTGGCTTTGTAAGATAAGCATCCATACCAACTTCTATGCATTTTGCTTCATCGCAAGACATTGCATGAGCAGTTAGTGCAACAATTGGGATGTGCAATCCGGTTCCAGATTCTGATTTTCTGATAGCCCTTGTTGCTTCATAGCCATCCATCTTTGGCATCTGCAGTTTAAAAAGGTTGTAAAATTTGATGCTACTGCGAATGACTCCACAATAAACAATATAAAATTTAAATGAATACGCGATGGTAGGCAGAAGAGAATAAAATGATTAAAGTAGAACCACTCATCTAAAAGTTTAAACTGTTAGGGAGGGTCACAATAATTTATTTAAATTTCAGCTTCTATATCTCCTGTCAAGTGCAGAAGATTCAATTTTTCATCAAGACTTTGGAACAATGTTTCAGAAATAAAAATGGTGAGACTTGAATGGTGGACCAGGGACCTCTCCCTGCGCAAATTTTGTTCAGAACCATTTTAACTAAAAGTTTAAATCGTTAAAGAGGGAACACATTTATTTAAACTTGATCTTCAACAACTCACAATTTATATAGAGATAGAGGGTTAAAAAAAAACACCTATCTTGTGAACATAAATTTAAAGCAAAAAAGTTATCAATACTACAGTTCATAAACTTACTTGACAATCCATTAAAACCAAGTCATATGGCAATTCTTCTGTACGATTGGTTCTCAAGTTGCTATCAACCAAGAGGGATTCCTCTTTATACTCATTTGAAATAGTTATGTATTGTAGAGCATCAACGGCCTGGATTCCATCTCCTACAACTACTACTTCAGCCCCCATTTTTTCCAGCATTATGGTTGCAACTCTCTGCAGTACTGGCGTATCTTCTGCAAGAAGTATGCGTAGACCCTCGAGAGATTTTCGTTCATTCACTACCTTATATGGGCATGCACTACCTTTATCTTCTGGACAAGGTCTAGTCCAATTTTGATCTTTACTTCTTCTTTGACCTAGACCATCCATGTCAGAAGCATCCTCTTCTGGATTTGCTCGAGTTAGGTCAGAAGAAGAGCCGTTACTATGTATAATGCATTGCAGAGAAAGTGCATCAGAGAAATGTTCGCTGCTCTTCTCGGCACCATGAAGTGCATTTATAGTATTAGAACTCACTTTCTCGGACTTGTCGGAATCACCCGAACTGACAGAAGTAGAGTGTATAGCATCAATTTCAAGACATTCATGGACTTGTCTTTCTGTTACCGTAGCTGGTAAACCATTCACATTGTTTTGCAGCTGAAAATTCCTGTCCCTTATGACAGCTTCTAATATCTGAATCATTTTTGCTTTGTACAGAGGTCTATTAACCATCAACAGATGCCCTCTGCTACGGAGTTCTGTCTTGATGGTATTGAAGATGTCATGGTTTAAGATCCATGCAAATGTCACTCTGCCAAAGTATTTCTGTAGAACATCTAGCTGTTGCTTCCATATATCAGTGCTCAAGTCGAGGAGTCCAATGTCAATAATTATGATCACAACAGAGGCGATACTGCTTTCTAGGTTTGATTCTTCAGGTTTTGAAAGAGAATTTAGGCTTTGTACTCTGAAGAGTTCCTGAAGATTTTGTGTCAACCCATTCCAATCAGAGGCTTCATAGGTGTACACCCCATTTTTTTGCAACCACTGGCTCATAATCTTTCTGGTCATTCTGCCATTAAGTGCAAGCAACACCTGCATTCAACTTCACTAATCAATAATTGCTAGGACTTCTGAAACATAAGAAATTTGTAACAATGTAAAATTCATTCTAGCAACATTGTTTACTTGAATGCTTTTTAGGACATTTTTTACAAGTGGAACACTAGCCCATCCTGATTTTCATTAGCACAGACTACATCTGGGTTGTTTAATATTATTACACAGCATACTAATATGTTGTTAAAGTGAAATTTTTTTAGTGTAAAGCGAGAATTAAGAATATATAGTAGTTCTCCTCACAGTCAGGTTCTCTTCCTTGAGATTTGATAGGTACTGCTGTTTTGTGCTCTCTGCTGGTGTGCTGAGAATCAGATACAGTTGCATCAGAGTTCCTGGTCCACTCTTCTTCACCACTTTGATTTCTCCATTCATCTTGTTGACCTGTTAGCAATAATATTATCATTATACAGAATCAAGAGATACAGAGTGATATAAATTTTCAACAATATTTTTGTGCAACACATTATGGATCACTCAAAGGCTAATTGACAATTTAACTTGGTCTACCAGTTTCCGATACATGTGCATGGCATGTTTGACTAAGCTTAAAAGTAACTTAAAATGTCTCTACATACTTAAAGTTGCTTAGTCTCAAACATATTCCTTCTCATGCTGTACATGGAATATCTTCTCTTAGATGTGTATCTCTGAATTCAAAGACTAGTTCTAAAAAATTAATCAACTCACCAAGGTTCGTACTATGCACAGGCCGAGGCCAGTGCCCCCATGCCTGAAAATTAAAGAAAACTATCAGTTATATTAATTCCCAGTGCTTCAGTTCCAGTGATTAGATCAGTTGCTTTTATAGATAAAAATATAATTGTAAAAGGAGTTAAAAATAACCCTAAATTATGCCTCTCAACAGAAAACATCTAGACTTAAAAACTGCTTACAACCGAGTTGTTGAGGGATCAGCTTGCTCAAAACTTTCAAATACAGATTCCCATTTGCTTGGATCAATCCCTAGTAGTTGAGAAATGCAAAGGTCAGACATAAAATGAAGTAGTTAGAAACAAGATTAATTATGTCTATTCATATATTTCTATATAGCTTAAGTTTCATACCGCAACCAGTGTCGTCAACTTCGAACCAAAGAATTATTTTGTTTTCTTTCTTGGATGATCCCTTACTGTGCCATCCCTGCCGCTTCAGTTTCATCTTTTGTACCCACCAGGAATCCATCTGATTTGTAGACAGCTTCCTTGCATTACTGTCTGTGTCTAGATTCTCACACCAGGCCCGCAGAATGACATAGCCCGCTGTCAGAAGTTGAGAACTTTAGACTCGACATGGGAATATTGAAAAAGAAAAACTCAGATTCTAGATCTCCAGTTGAACCTTTGTTAATTTTTTTTTTGTCACTTTAATATATCTTATTAGCAAGTTCAATGACTTGCAGTCATGAACTTCCTATTTAAATGAAAGAACAATGAATTTGAGTTTTCACCGTTTAAAGCTGTGACTAAGTAGTAAATGAAACTAACTCATCAAGGAAAAACTCACAGGTTGTGAATTTGATAGAATTGTTGATTAGGTTCACGAAAATTTGAACAACTCTACCAGAATCTCCTCGGACTACTTTTGGCATATCGTCTGTATTGAAGACCATCAACAATACTATGTATTTAGAAACTTAATAAGATGGCAATATATAACAGATGCTAAGGATCAAACATAGACTTCTATAGATATGACAAAAGGTTGATACAGTACCAGAGATATCAAGCACAGTCTCTACATTGTGGTTAATGCACTGGACAGAGAACATATCAATAAGCCCTTCAAGTTCTCGACCTAAATCAAACTCAGTTTCCTCTAGTACTAGCTTCCCAGATTCTACCTGTACAAAGTTTCCGATGACAGTATATGATTTCATATTTTTCCCAATGATTATACAAATTGTGCTCATGTTTGATATGCAGTATCAAAGAAGACTAAATAGTACCACAAACAATCCATAATACTATCAGTACTATTAAAATCCATAACACTGACACTCATATTTTAGTATTAATTGTCTGATCCACAATTCCTTTCTTCTATTAACAATGATATGTTAGTTCCTTGACCAGAACCAATAGAATGAAAGCATACTAATTTTTGAGCTTCAGGGACAAATTTTCCTTTAAATAATTCATTATCTTTCTAGAAAATAAGGTACCAAAAATTTTCTGGATATTCTTGCTTAAGTCTCTACTTTGTCCCGTGACATGTAAATATTGCAACTATTTGCTTAGTATAAACTAAAAAAATTGCTTGCATAACATTCTTTCACTTATTAGTTGTTACCTTGCTGAGATCCAAAATATTGTTGAGAAGCCGCAGTAAAGCAGTAGAACATTTACGAATCTGAGTAATCATTGCATATTGTTCATTTGTGAGACAATCGTCACTTAGAAGAATATCCAGCAATCCAATCACTGCAGCCATAGGTGTTCGCAGCTCATGACTTTTGACAAAAAAAAAAAAAAACACGTGATTTCAGCAGCATATAACTTAAATGCATTAAATAATTCATATTCTTCAAAAAAGGTTTGCACACTGGTGTTTGATGTATCTCAGCCATCATGCTTTCAGTTAATAGTCAACTATTATCCGATAAATAATTAATACAAAAGGTCAATTAAACATGGGAACACAACACAATTACCACACGGAAGACATGTTTATGAATTGTATCAGCTAAGCACTATTCAGTTCGCTTTAAGGTAAAGTTTAGTGGTTACATGAGATTTTAGCTGCTATACACTAACATTTGTTGAACCACTTGATTTCAAAATTTAAGCCGTTAGATAAAACCACACATATATCATTTAAATATTGTCTTCAACACAATCCCTCTTATAGATTAAGCTTTTAGATTAAGTGATTCAACAATATCAAATCACTAAGGTTTTGAAATTCATTAAAAGTATTACGCCTTAGAAGATGTGCTATGAGAATCCTTTTTGGCCACTATATTCCATCAATTGCTACACCTACTGAATATTTAATGAAACCAAATATTTTACAAACATATTAGGGCATGTTAATTTTGATATCATCTTCCTTTTCCAACTCTTAGTCAATACACGAAAGAAATAAAATTCAGTGTCTAATATGTCTACTTATGTAGAGACAAGTATTCTGGTTAGCTAAAGTATCTTTCTAGCCCATTAAAAAATAACATGAAAACTTGTTAATAATTATATAGTGATCATATCATAGAACCACATTAAAGACAACACTGCTCCTCATAAACAACCTAGAGTTTGACAATAAAACTTGCACAATAATTAGCTATACATTGATGAAACCTTGAAGCTGATATTGATAATTACCTCATATTTGCTAAAAACTGACTTTTGTAGTTGCTTGATGCCTCTGCCTTCCTTCTTGCATCTAAATGGCTTATCAGTTCTGCCCTTAGTTTCATTTCCTTTGACACTCCATTTGTCAATATGAAGACACAGATACATCCAACTACTATAATACATAGAGATGCCGATATCAATATCATCAGTGTTTTATAAGCTTTCTCATCGACTTTCCCCATAATATATTTCCTTGGAATGATAATAACGCCAACCTGTAATGAGTTGCTTGTTATTTTTATTTATGATAAAAAAAATAATAGAATAAAAAACAAATGTTATAGCAAAAGGCCTCGAATTTTAACTCAAGGTAGTGAGAGTAATGAAAACATACCATGGGAAGTCTCTTTAAGTTGAGGAAGAAGGAATCAATGTAATACAATTGATTGCCAAGCCTTGCATTTTCTATGTGAACTTCCTGGCTAGATGGAAATTTGCTGCCATATGTCTTCTGCAAACACTCAGCCCCAGATCGTATCACATTGTCAGCAGAATCAGCAGCCATCATGAGCTTTGGCCCTGCTGTTGAATTCATTAATAAAGGAGTATCGGTGGAAGTAGCAAGTAACCAACCCTCTTGAGAGGTTAAATATATGTGTCCACTGTGGACTTCAACAAGTTCTTTCATCAATTGTCCAACACTATAAAGTGCATTGGTTACACCCACAACAGCAACTATGCTTTCATGAGATGGATCCCAAACAGGCAATGCTGCTGAAAGCAATGGTGAATTTGTATATTTGCTTACTGCAACATGCCATGATGCTGTACCATCAGGCACTTGTGAAATTCCTGCTATGTTGATTAACTCATCAGGTGGGATTTTCTTTGGTTTTCCAATCTTCTCTCCACTCACGGGATCCAGGGGTTCTCGATACCAAATTGCAGACATGTTATTGTGTATAGATTGATCATTCCATCCTTGATGAGACGAAAGCAAGTTGACACCATATGCTGCACTTATCGAATAGTTGGCCAGATCAGAGTATAAGTAGTATGTATTATCACTCTTGTGATTTCTATGAAAAGCCTGGACAAAGCCATTTTTATAGCTTATTGTTATTGAATTGAGAGCTCTTCGACTTGCAAACAATGCCCACGTTACATCCCTCATAGCTTCATAAAGCTGCTCATAACCAAGAATTTAAATGAGAAACAATTAAGAAATACTTAAATACTATATTGAAATCATTAAATCGTCCAACTTTCAAAAAGTTTAGGCAGCTGAGCAATGACCTCGACTTGTTGCGCTAGGTTAACAGGCTTGCTGTAACGCCGGAGTACATAATCTGAAAGCTTAACTTGAGAAGTTGCTACTTCAACAGTGGTATTAAGGAGGTTCCACATTCGTAATATTGGTCGCTGAAGAAGTTCATGACGAAGTTCGTATGCTAAAGTATTTAACGATCTTGCTGTGTAGACTCTAGTAAAATGCCATGTCAGTAAAGTTAGTAAGCCTATCAAAATTGCCAGCATTACCTGCATAAATACAATAACAAACAAAAACTTATACTACCTGGATAAAGCTCCTGATGTAAAGACACACAAGTTCCAAAAACCCATAGTTTCTACGGAAAAACTGAAAATCAGACAAGTCATCCTCCACTTCTTCCAAGACATTAAGATAAACCAGTGGGACAGGAAATTAGCCGTAGGAAAGAAAGAACTGTTCTACTGTGCCTAGAGATAACCCTCCTCCTCAATTTGTTCTTTACCTTGCTGTTTGCAAGAAGATTGTGATACAATGATTTTATCTTGAATTTCTTTCAATGGTAAATAGATGGATAAATGGATTTTCAATCGAAATCGAAACTATTGTCTATTGTCTAAGATATTTTGGAATCATATCCTTGCGCAAAAACCACTACAAAAGTTTGAAAGCAGTTCTTCTTATTCAAGTGATGTTTCATTTCCATTAGGTTTCTTTCAAATTTGAATTTGAAGAGTTGCAACTCTTTTGAGAAACAAATAAAGATTTTAAGACACTTGAATTGATCATCCAAAATAATATGAAAATTCAGAAATACTACTGTAATTCCGGATATAGAGTCTAAAATCCAATATATAGCTTTTTTAATCTCTTCCATCTATTTATGTTTATTTCGCTATTATTGTTTACTTTTGCACCATAGATCCTTAATATATCCTTTTATGGCATGTTTATTGGAGTGAACCAGAAAGAGAAAAAGTTACAACTGTACAGGCCAGTGTCATTGTCCTACCCAACTTTCTTTCACGACTTTCAAGTTTCACTAAGTTTCACCTAATCAAATCAAATTTCTACCAGATTTTTTCTCGTAATTACCCAAATAGGCAAATATAGCACGCATATTCCGTGCGTACCAATGCTTCTTCACTTAAAATACGACACAGAAACAAAAACCACATACCATAATGGCAAGACGAACAACGAAAACACTGTAGTAAGACGATGAAAGACAGAGGGGACTCGGGTACTGAATCTCCTCCTTTTCAACGTCTTGGGTTGATCTTTGGTTGCTAACTGATTTGTTTCTTCGCCGGAAGGAATCCGAAATTCTGCTGAAGACTCTTCCTATCGGCATACTCGGATACGTTGCAGATTCAGAAGCCATTTTATTCTTCCTGAACAGTACTTTTAGCAGTAGAAACTTAAGGTAGAATTGATGAAAGAAAAAGAGTTTAGAAGCACAATTTGCATTTATATTTGCTCATGAATTGGTAATGTACCGCAGTCGAATCCCACTTTAAGGCTGTAGAATGTAGTGGGAAGTGTAGTGTCATTTACTTCTTCTTCTTCCAAAATTCCCTCTCCTTTATCACTTGTCTTTATACTGTTTGATTGTTGCTTCTTTGTTAAAATACGATAGAAGTTGTTTATTATTATTGGGTCTTTAAATAATAAAATTACTCGTCCCGTCTCGCATCGTCTCGAGTTGCCACGTTGGAATCACATATTGCCCTGATTTTATTTCAATTTTTTCTATGTTTCACAATTTAAGGTTTATCTAAAAAAATGTAAGTGATAAACATGATATGTTTTAATCTTCGTCCCCAAATCCCTAAAATTCTTGATAAGGTGAGGTGGCCTCGTCAGTCTCATTGTCGAATCCAAAGATTTTCTAAAGGAAACAATATATATCTAATAGAGTTAAGGATACAATTTCAAAATTAAGAAAATTGTTTCAGAATTTCAAAAATTATGTCATAATTCAAATTTTATTAATTGAATATCTGATTAAATATATTATGGTTACTGTTGCATTTGTTTTATATCGCAAGTGTACGATATCGTAATAAGTAATATAGTGGACATTTGAGTCTGGATTATCATTCTCATTAGGACTATACTTTAGTTTTAATCTACTTTTCATAACTCTTATTTTATGAAAGTAAACAAATAACGACGGTAATAGTTGTGAATATTATTTTCTTTTGTAAAATTACAAAGTTAAACTAATGGAAAGTATAAACAAATTTCACATAATGATTGATAGAAGATTCGAATACATAATGAATATTAGGGCAAAACAAATTCATCTAATGATCACCTTAATTCCTAATTCAAGATTCTAACATAATGTAGTGTTCGGTCGAATTCTTCTATGACATTCAATTTACTCATCACGAGTTCTCATTGAGCATATTTAACTAATTCAATTCCATATCTCTATGTGAATTACCCTTAGTTAAACGAATGATGGTTCTAAGAATTCATATAACAACCGCAATAATTAGTATTTGTATCTCTACACGTTATAATGCTTTACCATGTTTTATTATACGGTCTAAATCTCAAATTCACCTCTCGATACGTAAGATACTCACAAAATCATCAAATTATTGATCAGGTAATTTAATGCATTAAACTCATAATAAAACCAACATATAAAAGAATAAACCACAAATCTAGAACTAAAGAATTAAGGGTCTCAAAAGGCTACATTGTTCGCCCTAATTTAGAGTTTAGTTGCACATAATGTAAAAAGATAAACAAATAAATAAACTTGAATACATCACGGGATTATTGGAATAAAGATATGGAAAAGAATAAACTCTTGCACCAAGGTCTTCTTCTGCTTTCAATCTTTACTTTAATCTTGAATCCCATGATGAATTTCTTCTCTTAATTTTGCTCTTCGATCTCTCGTTGTTTCTCTCTTTTTTTCAAATTGCGGAATTCCTTTATTAGTGCCTCCTTAAGTCTATTTATACTTTCTTACACGTTCTTGACTAATTGGAGTCTTTTTATGGACTTCTCGCGGCCCAAAAAGTAAAAACCTAAAAAGCTGGAGGTGCAGCGCCTAGGCGTCGCGTTACTACAGAAAAACAGCTTTGTAGTGCCTGGCGCTGCCTATATGCTACCTTGTTGTTATAATACGTCTTTTTCAGTATTTTTATTATAACTTTTTCTCTCGATATCCGATTAAGGCGATTCAAAATGCGTTGAAAAGATAACTCAAAGGGCTACAACTTTGGTAGAAATAGCCATTTTTCAATTTGAAAGTTTATTAGGCAAAAAATGGGTCTCAATCTCCAACTAAAAATTTGGACATCCTTGTGCGGTTGAGAATTGATTTGTTTCCAGTCCTTTTGACCTTTAATTGTGTCCATTTGACCCATAGCATTCTTGAATCTTCATCGTGAGCTTTGCCACAAATTTTGAGTATTTTCACTTTAGTCCCCAAACTTTGGATCTTGCCCCTTTTTCGCTCTTT
>CAIGRQ010019088.1:0-10722 GCA_903798375.1 Fraxinus sp. D2006-0159 | reverse complement strand
ACCTTATTTATTTATGTTTTTAGTTTTATTGTTATTGGACTTGTATTGGTGGGTTAGCCCAAACCCGTCAATTACTAGGTTTTCATTATTTAAACAGTTTTGCGTTACAATTTACACAGTTGAATGATTAATTAATTTTGAGATTGGCCATAACCACGTTTTTCCCTTCTCTTCACGACTTTATTCTTGGCTTCTCCCTCTCTTCTTCTTCTTGCTTTCTTCTAGCTTTAATTCCTTGGTTTGATAATTGTTTTGTTATTGATTCTAATCAAACCTTGCTTAAGATGCTTATATATCTCAACCTCTGGCTTTCATTGATCAAATATAATTTAATTATGTGTGTCATCTTNTTATATATCTCAACCTCTGGCTTTCATTGATCAAATATAATTTAATTATGTGTGTCATCTTAGAAAATCTATTTATATGCTAAAATAGGCACCTAGGGCAGGGTACAATGAACTGCGCAACTTTCGACTTGCCAATAGATTTATAAATTTTAAACTAGACGCCTTTGTGCTTATAGAAAAATAGAGTCAAGGGAGGACACTTTTGCTGGTCTATGTTGAAGACATAATTGTCACGAGTAAATTCGGCATTGATCAGTTTATCTCATAGTTGAGACATCTATTTCTTTCAAAGATTAAATGACACTCTTCTTCTTCCTTGGCTTTCAGCTTGTTCCTACGTTTCTCTCTCAATGTCCATATCTTTATGATTTATTGTGCCACATGAACATGCACCAAACAAGCCATTCTGGATACCTATGCACAAATATGGAGATAGGGGGGCAGGGGGGTGACCGCCCTCCAACATTGTCCGCTGGTCCACTATTCCTAATTAATTTGTAATGTATATTTCAATTTTGTCCCCGCAAAAATTTTGACTCGTCCCTGCAAAATTTTGAAATTTTTGATTTTTTTTTCCATTAATAAATATTGACTAAATAACTTACATTTTAAAATTTAAACATACAAAAATCTTAGACCTAAACAAAAGATCCAATAGTACTCAAAATTGTCATTTTCAATCATCTTAAATAAAAAAATAATAATTCAGAGCCCCCCATATTTTCACCCCCGCAAGATTGAAATTCTGGCTACGTCCATATCCATGTAAAGTTCTACTAATATTTGCATCACTTATGGTATGACCTTGTATGATGCTACTGAGTATCGCCATGTAATTGGTAATTTCAAATATTACGGCGTGACATCGCTTACTTTGTCAATAAAGTATTCAATTTGTGCACCGAACTACATCATAACATTGGATGTATGTAAAGCGGCTTTTCCATTCTCTCTATGAAACAATGCATCTTGGCACGTTTCTTTGTCAATATTCTCCTATTCATTTACATGCATTTTCTTATGACGGTTGGGGAACAAATGCTAATGATCGGACTTTGATAAAAGTTGATAAAATGTGTATTTGAAAAGTTGTGGATCCTATAAAAGATATGATTAAAACTAGTTGTTGACTTTGATTTAAATTAAAATCTAAATTTTAATTTATACCAAACAGCAGCTATATTTCAAAATATTGAAAATATGTCACGATTGGCTTGAAAATCTCAGGAAGGATCAGAAAATGACTCTTACCTTCTAACACACGGGGAGTGAAGAAAAAAAACCTATTTAGAAGCCAGCCAAAAGACCAAGTCGTCCATGATTTGTTTTTTTGTCTTTATCGTGAGTACTAGTCAAAGAATTGTACCATAATTCCTGGTTCTTGTTTGCATAATTCATGAAAAATAAATTCTAATAAATTTTGTCGCTGGATTAATAAGTGACGCCGGCATGCATATATAATTTACAGATAGACCACTTTAATGCATTTATTTATAACAATGGCGGCATCAAATCGGCCATCCAACTTTAGCCAAACGTTCAACCAAAATCAATTCCATTTTTTCAGTTCAATAATAAACTCAATAATTAGATTTTTTGTGTGGAAAGTTAACTATAGAAGTTTCTTAACTTATTATTTTGAAAGCCATTTAATCTAAAAGTTTTATATTGTTTACATTGTCAAAAAAAAATCCAAAAAAAAAATTAAAAAAAAAAGTTGCCTAGAAAAGTTTTTCTCACAAAAATCATGAGAAAAACTTATCCTCAAAAACTAAGAAAATGTGGAAAACTAATTCTATGAAAAATTTAGTCAATCAAACATACAAAATAATGGAAATGAAATTTAATTTTCATTTTTCCTGGAAAATATAGCCCAATCAAATAGGGCCTAAATGTTTCCATTTCTTCAACTTTTATTTATTTTCTGCACCCTTTAACTTTATTGACTTATCAATTTACAATACTATCTTAAAAATTATGATTTAGATTACGTTTTCAACACGCTCTATTAAATGAAGGTCGACTACTTTTTCTTTTCTTTTTTTCTTTTTGTGTTGAATGCAAGATGTGTTGAACTTAGAATTTGATTGTGTGTTAAATCACACTTAAAATTGTGTACATACATTTTTTTAAATCTAACCAATGTGCACCGATACGTCAAATTTATTCTTCTTCTATCAAATACTTACATTAAAATCATGTATGACATGACTATTAGCTATATCATTATCACATACGTTGTAGGACCTTACAAATACAAAACGTGTGTCTTGCTGAAAAAACGTATGTGTAAAGACCACGCCTTTAATTGTTCAAAGTAGTATCTTCGAAGAGTTACAAACGAGAGAGAGAGAGAGAGAGAGTCAAAGAGTCTAAAACAAACCCTATTTTCTTCACGCGAATTCTTCGTTCAAACTTCAAATCAACAGCATCAGATTAAACTCCACCGTCAAACACGCTTTTCATATATAAAATCCCCACAAGAACTCACACTGAATCACACACACAGAGACATAGACATATACATACACACTTTTCTGTATGTACAGCCCCACAATTTTCTTGATCCGCAATCGTCAATGGCTGCTACTGTTATAGAGCCATTGAATCCCATAATTCCCATGACCTTCAAACCAATGAGAGTCTGCTTTTCATATGCAGCATATGCCAAGAATTTAATAAACCATTTGAATTCATCGAATATTCCGGTGGAAAATGGGCTTTCCGAGACCGAATTCTCCGATTTAGAGTCGTCTTTCAATTTCAGTTTCCCACCGGACCTCCGGTCTATCCTTCAAGAGGGCCTTCCGATTGGGCAGGGCTTCCCGCATTGGCGATCGTCGTCTAAACAACAGCTTGAAATCCAAATAAACCTACCCATTATTGAGATTTGTAAACAGGTTTCAAGGAAAAAAATTTGGCTCGAATCTTGGGGTGATAGACCGAGTGATAATGATCGGGCTGTGAATTTGGCTAAAGGGTTCTTAAAAAAAGCGCCGATTCTTGTTCCTATTTACGGGAAATTTTACATTTCCTCTGCGCCATGCATGGCAGGGAACCCGGTTTTTTACGTTCATGGCGGAGAGGTGAAGCTGTGGAGTTTTGATATTTCTGGGTTTTTCCGGCAAGTTGAATTCAGAATACAGAATGAGGAGTATTTGAGGCTGGATGCGCCGCCGTGGGCGGCAACGGAGGCGCGGAGAATTGAGTTTTGGACAGACATGGCGGAGGAGCGTGGTATCACGCGTGGGTGGTGGAGTGGGGACTTGGGTGGATGTTTAGAGGAGGTATTTCGGAGATTGAGGGATGGAGGATGGAAAGAAGAGGATGTAAGGGAGATGATGATGATGAACGGCTGTGATGAATTTGATAACGAAGATGATGATAATAGTACAAATACTGATGAATCATTCAGCAGGGAGTGCGTGGGCTGGCGCGTAAGGGTATTGTCGAAGAGATTATTGAGTGCGGGGTGGAGCACGGAGGATGTGGTGGACTCCCTTGGAATTCCAGATGATTTTCAGAATGGCGTTCTTGATGGAGATTCATGGTTTGATTTTCATCATTCTAGAAGTTGATAATCAAAGGCATAGAAATAATTAATTGACCAAACTCTTTTGACTTTTTTGTTCAACAGAGATTTTTCCTTGTCATCAACTGAAAGTGAATAATTACTCGTATGATATTACTCAAAAGTCATTTAATTTTCCTTGATAGAAATTGACAGTGTGATGAACTCTTCTCAATTTTAATATATATTTGGCATTATTCAGTATGGTTTACCTTGTAGTTATATATGTCATGGACTCAAAAGTCATTTAATTTTCCTTGTTAACTGTTGTAACATAAAATTAAAAGTTTTTAAATTTTAAATTAATATATTTTTAATTTTCAGTTTAGTTTTTAATTTTCAGGTTTAATACTATATTAAAAATCTTAATAATAAAATGTAAGTTATATTTGAGTGGTTTAATGTGGAGGTTGAAACTTTACCTATAAAATGGACTGATTTTCATAACATGAAATATACCGACTTTGAGATGAAAACTAGAGTATAACCAAAATAGTCCAATTATTTTCATACTATATATTTTTTTATACTTTTGGCAACTTGATAAAGACTCATTCTTTATTTCCCTGTGGTCGTACTTATAGAAGAAGAACCGAATATGAGCCACATGAGTTTTATCTTGGAACCGTGTAGTGCCGAAAGAACTCGCATGAAGGAGAGGCAAAACGACTTTAGGACAACGTCCTTGACGTGACTCCCAAATGCTTGCATTTTTAACTCTTGCTTATATTTTATGTCATGTTATTGTATAATTATTATATTTATAATTATAGTTGAAATATATTTATTAATATTATGTTTATATTATTTAATTAATTATGTTAATTGATAAATATCTACCCACAAATCACCCATTTTTTTTTTCAACAATCTAAAGTCGTGTTCCGTGATTTGTGTGTAGATGACAATGCTTAGTATACTTTTAATTTGGATATATAATGTGAATTGGAGTAGTTCACTTTCAAGATTTTGATGATAGAGATGCAAAGAGGTTTTGTCTTCAGATGAATACTTGAAGTAAATCATCATAGCAGGAAAACATTGTGAAAAATTCGGTGAAATTGGATTAATAGCGAATTCTGTTCGACTGTTCCAATACATCAAATCTTAATTGGAATTTTTTTTTTCTTGTATGAATGGTGGAGAAATTCTCCTTAGTATTAGAATGTGATGGAGATGTTTGAAACTAGAGCTAATACTATATTTTGGATTTAGCACGACAGTGGACTCGAAGGTGCAAGCTTATTAGAATTCAGGACACTGATTAGATTAATTCAAAATGCAATTTGGATTCTAAGAACACTGTTTTCATCTTTGTGATAGTGATTTGAGGATCACTGTTATATTATGTCACTTAGAGTTTGGAGCTAAGAAAGTATTGGTTTCTATATTTTCCATTCCCTATCTCGTAAAAGTGAACAAGCATCCCTAACAATTATTTTTCTCAAAGGTTTAAGAAGAGACGGTGATTTAACTTAGGCTAACAAAGCTTTGTTGCAGAGTAATCTAAAATTTAATTGAATTTCATATATCATAGATTAATCAACTGTTGACTAATAACTTGTAATAATTGTTGTCTTCATGAGGATTAAATATGATGTGCTATATATCCGTGTTAGTAAATGTTGTTGAAGATTTCATATATGTTTATTTTAGATGAAATGGGTAGTGAAGCTGCATTGAAATCCTGACATGTACAAAATTTGATTAATGTTAATATCTATATATGATTTCCATTTGAATAGAAACAAAAAGTATATAGTTCGTTGTATGAGATTTCTTATAAAACCCAATTAACTCAATCTACTTCCTATATTATCCAAGGTTTTGAGCTATGAGTCTAGTTGTAATTTATGGCTATAAATATCATACTTGGTTAGAGCTTAAAATGAATAGTTAGCGTAAATCCATGGCTCAAAAGGGTATATACATTTGGCTGCAATTGAGACAACTTATAAATATCTTATATATTGAATTGGTATAATGACTTTTAATTTCATAATTCCAACCGAATATGACACTTCTTGCCATACTTTTGGCGCTCTCTAATTTTAATATGAATAGTTATACTGCAGAAATAAGAAAATGTTTGGTCTAAATATAAAGTGAGATATTGTCATTTTACATTATAACCAAAGCTATTATTTTGTCATGCGAGTGAATTTGTTGGATTACACTGTTTACATGAAAATTCTATTATTTTATTTTGTACAAATGGTTAAAAGATTTAACTCTCAATAATGCACTTAATTAATATTTTAGAAAAGATGTAATTGTAACTCATGAATAATAGTGATTTTATTATTATTTAATTTAGATATGTAACTCTTATATTGACGTTAGAATAACATATAATACTTCCATGTAGTGTAATCAATTTTGATTTGAGTTTCAAAAGCTTTAAATCTTAATAATTAATTTGGCATTTAATTATTTTAAATTTTATATGAACCCTTATAATTTTAAGTTATTAAATTGAATACAGGTGAACGATGAATTTGGGCTATATTTTATATTTTTTAGAATTTTTAGGTGATTGTGTTTAATCAAAATAATTTTTTATTTTTTTGCAGAATACTTGATGTACTATATATTTAAAAATTAGTTTATGATCTGATTAAATTCTGACATGGTGTTTATCTAATTTGGAGTACAAAATTGCAAATATTTTGTATCCAATGCTTATTTTATTACTATGAAGGCATGTTTACTTAGATCAACATTGTTAAACCATATTTAATACTTTATGGCTATGCTAATTCTTATTGTCTAATGTTTTATGATACATGAGTATCATTGTATTTATTTATGTTGTCCAAGTGGGAGCGTTTAAAATCCTTGGAATGTGGGGGTATTAAAAATTTCGGATATATGTACTTTATCCATGATTATTCATAATCATCATAAAACTGACATCTTGAGCAAAGTGTACAGATTAAATTGTAGACCTGCATGTGAAATGTAAGAGTTCAATGGATGCATTTGCTCAAGCATGTTACTAGAAATCAATTTCTAAATTTCATATGTTTATCATATTATAATTAAATGTGTTATTGACCTTTTTGAAAAAGTTCTTAGGTGATTTTGCAAATGTGCAAATATGCAGAAAGATTTACAAATTGATGGTATCAAATAATTATCCAAGAGAGACATTATAAATTAAAGTCCTTAATTGACATAAAAAATCATCGATGGGAATGAGTTTAAGCCCATAAGGAAGTCACATCCGGGAGTAACACATCCTTTGTGATTGGAGATCCCATGAAAAAGGTTCAATATGGTAGAAACAACCCGCACTGCGTGACTTGTAATAACACTATATTATTTGTGCTCATTCCTATGGTGATAGTGCTAATAATAATGTGATGTTAGGAAGGGTTTAACCCTGAATGAGTACCGAGGTGAGAATTCTCGTGAGGTGTGGGTCACGCTCACCTTCGGAGGACTCACCTATGTAAGAGTTGTCACGAGGTTGTGGCTATGAGATTGGGCTATTCACTAGAGACTCTTACTAGAATCAAGATAAGAGTGCATGACCATTAACAGCGCTACCTGCTACAAACTGAGTCTAAATCGATATTGTGTGTGAGACAATTGAAATTTGGCTAAAGGGATCCAATTCAAGGCTTAGTCCATCATGGCTCCATCAAATGAAAATTGTTATCACTAAGTGAGGTTCAAGTCCAAAAGACACATATACCTATAACGCAGTATAACGTTGCCACTATATATTATATATTTATCTATTTTGAAATTTTAAAACTTGTGGGGGATTGTTGTAACATAAAATTAAAAGTTTTTAAATTTCAAATTAATACATTTTTAATTTTCATTTTAGTTTTAAATTTTCAGGTTTAATACGATATTAAAAATTTTAATATTAAAATGTAAGTTATATTTGAGTGGTTTAATGTGGGGGTTGAAACTTTACCTATAAAAGGGATTGATTTTCATAACATGAAATATATGAAACTTGAGATGAAAACTAGAGTATAACCAAAATACTCCATTATATTTTTTATTCTTTTGACAACTCGATAAAGGCTCGTTCTTTATCTTCCTATGGTCGTACTCATTGAAGGATAACCGACTGTGAGCCAAATGTGTTTTATCTTGAATCCGTCGAAAGAACCTGCACGAATGAGAAACAACACGACTTTATGACGTCCTTGACATGACTCTCAAATGCTTGCATTTCTAACTCTTACTTATATTTTAAGTTCATGTTATTTTATAATTATTATATTTATGATTATAGTTGAAATATATTTATTAATATTATGTTTATATTATTTAATTAATCATGTTAATTGATAAATATCTATCCACAAATCACCCATTTTTTCCAACATTAACTATACTTAGTATTATACTAATATTTGTTAGCATTTCATTCCATTCATCTATGTTCATCTTGTTAACAAATATAATCTTATTTTGTTTTATTGTTTATTTAACTCCAACCTCCCTTTTTTCTTTTTCTTTTCTTTGAATTGTCTAACATGGTATCAGAGCTAAGCCCAATTATGCAATATTGGGTGTCACCCAATTTCGATTTGTTCACAGTTGTTTGGTATGGTCCACGCTGTGCGTGAGGGAGCGTATTAGAATCTCACATTGTTTGGGAAAATATAAATGATCCTTTTAATAAGGTGGGTTGCTCCTCCCCTAATAATCCGGTTTTATTAGGTGAAGTTAGGCCAAATATTCCTAACACATCTGATTTGGCAAGACGTAGCCAAAACCTGACCAAGAAAACGGTTCTTGCTTTTTTTCCTCGAAAAATTAATTATGTAGTTCTTTAAAGACAAGAATGAACTTCTTTGTAATGTAATAGAAGAGGCACATGCCAATTCTTCGGTCTTTCTCCCTTCTCGGCCAGATGAAGGAACGCACGGTACAAGTGCCTATTCTTGTTTAGATCCGTGATACTAGTAACATTGATAGAAACAATAGCACATTTTGTTACGAATTTGAATTTTGACATCTCCACGAGCCACAAGTAAATTACGTCGGTTTGAAAATTCAAGGAATTTGGTGTAATATTTTCTTCATTATACAAAGTAGTTAGCACGTCTTAATTTTGTTGACCAATGTAAATTAACACATCATGGAGAAGTAGTGTAAAATGGGACGTTAATGAGACGTGGAACTCTAACGCCACAATCGTAATTTTCAGTGTCCCAACTCCATACCAAAACATACTAGAAAAAGTCATAATTGGAAAGATGATTTGGCACTATATGAATCGAACTCAACTATGAAAAATCTCAACTTCCTCTTTGAGCATAATCACAAATTGAAATCACATGGTTGTTTGATAATTCAAAATTCATTGAATGACACATTTTCATTTTGCTCCTTTAGATCAACTTCTCATTCTTCTCACACTCTACTTCTTCTTTAATTAGTGCTTCCTCGGATTGGATGACAATACTTATTTGTGTATACCTTGAATTTTCTATGTCAAGAAATATAAATTTCGGGTTTCTTTAAGGCTAGAATTGTGTAAAAATGAAGTGCAAATAGTATAGTGTTAAAATAAGAATATCGAAAGTAGTACAATATTTAAAAATAAGTAAGTTCAGTTGTCGAAAGTGAGAAATAGATGTGTGAGCACTGTATCAGCTATTACACAATTTGGATAAAGGGTTATTCACCTTTACTAGGGCCACATGGGCCTTTGTGATGTGAGGAAAATATCTCCCCCACCTATCATAGGGGGCCACAGCATCATTAGGGCCTATGTGGGCCTTGATGATGTAGCATAACTTTGGGATAAAATGGCTATAATGTTCAAAACAATATGGATAATTCTAAATAATTAAGTTAGTTAGAATTGCGCCAAATGGAGCAATAAAGGCCACCTATAAGTTTAAAAGGTTTCAAAATAACATTTATACCCCTAACCTTAACCTTATATATAGTGCCCTCGTTTCCTCTGATAAATCTCAAATCTTTGAAAACACCTAGAATAAGAGGTGCTCTACTAGAAAATGGTAATTTTGATATTATTAATTACTTTTAGGTAATAAGAAAAAGGGATAATTATTATCACTATGAATTTTATTAGGTACACCACAATTTTAAATATAGTTTTTTATCTACTTAAATAGCTTTTAAGTAAAATTGGGTATTAGTATATTTTTTTTACATAAAATAATCTATTGTTCCACCACAAACATGTTTTCCTTTTCCGTCAACAGCGAATGGTGACCAATTTTTTAGTCGAACTGCACCAATTAATACCATGAGAAGATCAACTTGAATATTGTTAAACACTGTGTTTGATCATGAAAACAAAAATACCCCTTTTTTTAATCATAAAAAAATTATTATTGAGAATATCCTCACTTTTGGTGGAGGAATATCATGGTACGAGTAAGGGGATAAATCATTTACATCTAATATTCGGTAGACTCCAAGAGTCGGTCCTTAAAATTCCTCTAAGGCCAGGGGGAGCGTTGTCCCCTTCTTGGATAGTGAAAGAGTTACCGGTAGCTCCTGTTTTTGCTAAGTACTCTGTTGTCACATTTCCTTTCCTGTAGATATGTGTTATCTTGGCACGGGTGGCTTCAATCAAAGCGTAAATATCCTCCCATAAATCTCACAAATACCATAGAGTGCATCGTCCATCCTGTGCCCATTTTACCATCAGTGTAGAATCTGATTCCACTACCAAATCCACAAATCCCCGTTCCTTGCATATAACCAACCCGTCCCTAAGAGCACGGGATTCCGCCGTAGTGTTGGTTGTCACGCCGTAGTAGTGAGCAAAACAGAAAATCAATCTACCTCTAC
>CAIGRQ010019067.1:0-14985 GCA_903798375.1 Fraxinus sp. D2006-0159 | reverse complement strand
CGCGGATCTCAATTAAAACAATTTTTTTAAAAAATATGTTATTTAGCATGATTGGTGTTAAAACACTTAGACTATGTTTGATTCACCCTTTTTTTTCCATGAAAAATGAAAAAGGAATTCCATTTTCACTTTTTGCATGTTTGATACACTTTTTTTTTAGGCAATTTGTTTTCTTGGTTGTCTCTCGCGTGCCACTTTCCATGATTTATTCCAGTTTAGCCTTTTATTTATTTATTGGCAATTGGAAAAGATTCTAAACACAATAGTAAAAAAATTATCACTTTTATTGACAATTTTTATGTAAAATAAAGCCAAACGAATGATATTCGATATGGTAATTTTTTATTTTTTTTACAATTGGAACAAATTCTAGATCCAATGGTAAAAAAATTATCACTTTAATAGACAATTTTCATGAAAAATAAAGTCAAACGGACACCAAACTTTCAACATTATCCAGGTGGAAAATTAAATCAATCAAATACAATTAATTACAATTCTCAGTAAAATAAATTATAGGCAATTCAATTCATTGTAATACATTATCTTTCCACCCAAATTCACATTTACAATCAAACGAACCCTTATTTAAATGACACTAATATGATATTATATGAATCAATTAATTCTATATTTAATTGAGTCTACCACTTAACGTCATCTAAACTGATATTGTATCACAAATGATACTAGATAACATTGTTCTTAAAAAAATCTAACAATAAAAATTAAAAATCTCTTTCTTCGCCGCCACCACCTTAGGAAAGTAGACATTGGAAATTATAATCTATTCACTAGAAAATAGAAGGATGGTACTTCTAAAATTACTTTTTAGGAAGATCAATAATTGACATTGGAAATTATAATCTATTCACTTTAGAAAATAGAAGGATGGTACCTCTAGCCCAATTACTTCTTTGGAAGATAATCTAAATAATTGATGCAAAGTTTTGTTTATAAACACACTACTTCAAAATATGTCAGCAGATAATAATAAAAAATAAATAAAAATATTTAAGTAAAAAGTAATTAGCCAACTAATATTTTTTATATTTATAATCTATTATTTGATCAATGATGAAGTTTTTATTAATTTTCATAATGATGAAAGTTTTTTTTTTAAAAAAAATAAAATTGATTATCTCAATTCAAACATTCGACTCTCGACGACTTACCTTCCAAATCAATGTCCAAATCAAATTTGAAAACATTGGATTAAATTTGAACTTCTTGTACTGTAAGTCTGTAATGGAAATATACGAATTGGTTTAGGGATAAAAAAAATTGGACCATGCTACACTTATCTAATTTTCTACATAACCGCCACTTGTCGATTCGGTAAAACTTTATGTAAAAAATTATGTACAAATAGAATAATTCAAAAAAATTTATCAACTTTTGTCCAATTGCAACAAGCCTTATGATTGGGGTAAATTTTGTCTGTGGTAACTGAACTTTTAGTAAAATTTCAATTGAATCATTATGTTTTAGTATATTTCAATTAGAACACTTTACTTCAATTTATCCTCCCCAAAATGATAGAAATTGTTTAATGGAGCCATGCCTAGGTAATCGCTGCATGAGACCCTAAAACACAAAAAATAATAAAACAAGGCGTATGGCAATGAGCCTATAAATATTAAAAGACATTTCTTTTGATTCAACACTTTTATAAAATGGTGTATTGGTAAATTTGAGCATGTTTGAGCCTCCTTTGTTTTGAAATAATGTATTTTGGAATAGTATTTTGACGAAAAATGCGTAGCTAAAAAAGATTTTTTTTTATTTGCGTATAATATTATTTTATTAAAAAATATGTGATTAAAAATAAGAGAGAGAAAATTGTAATTTGAAAATAATGAAGACCAAACAAGGGCTTAATGATATGTCACACGATAGAAGATTTATTATGATACGACTTTCAATTGAGGATTTTCATCAATTAAGGAGACATTAGGTGACAATGCGTTGAGATTTGAACTAAATTACAGTTGAGTATATCAATTGACACGAAATTAAATTTTAGTGACTAGATCGAAATTTCACTGGAAATTCACATAGAAAAGTTTGTTTTCATAAATGGTCACCGTGCTTCCACTTAGTGTCTCCATGATAATTGAACTTTAGTTTATTTCTTCATGACATTGAACGTTCCATTTAATGTCATCATGACTACTGAATTTATTTTATTTCTTTAAAGTTTTGGGTAACTAGCTCTGCAGTCCTCTAACCTTTCAGCCTTTTGATGATGAGTTCCATACCTTTGATTTCTAGTATTCAAAGTACACTTTAATTTTACTTCAATCGGGTAATTGCATTTTGGTTTGATTTCAATTAAGATATCTCCATTCAATTCTACGGATATAATTGATGACGTGAGCCCCGGTGCATAGTTCAATGGTGCAAAGGACATGAGTGATGTAGTTTCAGCTGAGCTGACAGCCGTAGTGTGAGGGTTCGATTCCTGCCTCTAACAAGGTTTCGAATTGGACTTTTTGTGGGCACTAGTTCTTGTACTCTGGCCTGTTGAGGTACATCCCGCGATTTACCTCCCCCACGATGCTCTAGGGACGGGGCGGGACGAGCGATGGGGCGCCCTCAAGGTTGGGGTTCAACCTTTTATAATTGATGACGTGACAATTGATAAATAATAGGCATCAACATTAGTTAGTATGTGGAATAAATACAACTTTAATAAAATAAACGACAATAATCATTTTTTTACTATTTCATTACGTCAGTCCAATTGATAGAATTGAATAGAGTTACCTCATTGAAATTAAATTAAAATACAATTATTTGATTGATACTAAGTGAAATTATAATCACCGTAAATAAATGTTACCATAAAATACCACTTCATGAACACTAAAAGGGTGTTTGATGTAGATTAAACTCATATTTTAAGTGCGTTATGATAGAAGTTTTTGAAATGTGTGGTTGAAAAGATGTGGGATCCATGAAAGATGTTGTTGATACTGATTGTTTGATTTTTACTTAAATTAAAATCAGATTTTAATCCGACTCAAATATGTTTTAAAATAATAACTTGGGGCCCAAAACAAACAGGGCTATAACAACTAAAACGGACCCAAAAATTGGGCCGCAGACAAACCTAACTTGCAAAAAGGAAACAAAGAAAAAGCAAAAGGGAGTTTTGAGAAAAGAAATGGGATCCAAGGTGGACCACAACTTCCCAAAGTGGAAATTATGCCCAATACATCATATTTTATAAAATTTCAAAAAATACTTCGCGATGTATAGTAAAATAAAAAAGAGCAAATCACGTTCTAATCCTTATTTTTCAGCCACATATTCCCCATCAAATCAAACAAAAAAATACATTCTTTTGAAAATAATGTGACACAAACATGGGCCTATAGTTTGTATAGAGTAACTCCTAAGATAATTATCCAATTCACACAGTATTTTATAAATTATAAACATCACATAGTATGTCTTGAAATTTTGTTTTATTGTGATGTAGAAACGAATTTTTTCGCTTCCCAAATTCCATGCACTTGGGCCGTCGTGTTCAACGAAAGCGTCTCATTTTTCTTCAACATATATTGAATCTTATTATCCAAAGATTTATTTTTAATCACACATTCTAAACAAAAACAAAAAACAAAAAAAAAAAAACTATTACGAAATTTGTATTTTCTTAAAATGAGACTCGAACAGAGAAACAGCCTCATTATGAGTCACAATCTATTTAAATTTGTTATAATGGGTCCCATTTGTTAATGTATACGTTAAAATTATACACGAATTTCAGTTAAATTGGATAGGAATGTTTAGTGGTTTGATGATTTTTATCATTCAACTTCATGACACGTAAACGTTCACATTGATAGTTTTGATCAGTGGGGACCCAAATTCACATATTTATATAGGTAGAGGAACAAGAACTTCAAATTCGAAGGTTGTGATTTCATGTTCTCCTCACGTAAAAGGTTGATGAGCCTAACATTAACTTTACCTGTTGAATAATATTAAATTACAAATATGTCAATTCAGAACCTAACTAAAGCCATGTTAGGTGTAGATTAAACTCATGTTTGAGCCATATTATTTTTTTATTCTTATTTTTCTACTTATTTTTAGTTACATATTTTTTAATAAAATAATATTTTACATCACATCAATAATTTTTCTTTCTTTTTCAACCAAATACTCCCCATCATGTCCAAAAAAAAAAAAAAAATCATTCTTGGGTTGATAAATTTCAATAGATTTTGATAAACTGCAAGTGTGTGATTAAAATTATTTGTTAATATTGACCTGTAATTTTTATCAACTTTGATCAAATATGTATAAAAATTTTAATCAAATATGATAAAGAAATTACGATTTTTAGTCAAACGAATGTGATGAATCTCAACGTCAAGTAGATGCGTCATTGGACTATTAAATTTTATATATGTTATTGTCTAATCCTATTTAACGTTGTATAAAATGAAATCCACGCGAAAATGGTACAAAAACGGTGATTGAGCTCTAGAATAACCCCCTCCACGAATATTGAAATTGAACCAGATGGGATGTAATTTGAGAAAAATCATTGCACATATTTTTAATAAGTGTTATCCTACATAAATAAAAAAATCACTTTTCTCATTACTGTTCATAAGCCGTGAATCGAGTTGAATGGCTTTTGGCTCGGCTCAGTTCGGCTAAGGCGTCTAAGCCGATTTTTATTTATTTATTTACGTTTGATTCAATATCCGCGAGTTGAGCCGAATGGCTTTTTGGCTCGCCTCGACTAAGTCGATTTTTTTTTAAGTATTTTAAGTTACAAACATGCGTTTTAAGCGATTTAAAATTTGTTGAAAATGTTGAAGTGCGGCCATGATAAATATATGATCGATAAATTTTAAATATCAAAAATAATTTTACATTAATCGTGAAGCGTAAAGTCGTGATTGTTTATGTTTCNATGCGTTTTAAGCGATTTAAAATTTGTTGAAAATGTTGAAGTGCGGCCATGATAAATATATGATCGATAAATTTTAAATATCAAAAATAATTTTACATTAATCGTGAAGCGTAAAGTCGTGATTGTTTATGTTTCTTTTCAATCTCAACCACATTCCAATGTCTTTTTTCGAACCTTATTTTTCCTACAACGTTTGATTCGATATTTCACGATATGAATATTCATTTGGATCGATTTAAATTTTTTATAAAAAAACTTACAATGTGATAATAATAAATATATAGTCGATTAAGTTTAAATATAAAAATTATGAAAAGTAAAATCATAATAAATATGATTCTGTGGACAAAGGAATAACGTGTTGTAAAAGTCAAGGACCTAGGTGCAATTTGTATAAGTTGGGTTACGAGGTCCAGAGTTTGAGCATGAAAAGAGGAGAAACACCGCGCTGCATTTTTGCTAACTTCTTGCCCTATTGGCGCTCGAGCGACAAAAACATAAACGATGTTGCCCCTGTCGCTGAGCTCTCGCTTCAACGACATTGCGTCGCTCGCTCGTCGCCAGATTATCACTCAAGCGACGATCGATCAAAAAAATTCTAATTTGTTGTTTTGAAATATTTTTTCCAGCTCATTCAACCTAATTACCCTCTCCTATAAATACCCAAATCTATGCACGAAATTTGTGTGGTTGTTCATCGTGTCTCTTCTCTAACACTTCCATATTATTCTTTGAAAATTCAAGAGTTTGTTCATATATTGATACAACCACAAATTGGGGGAAAAACATCAAATCAATTGAATCCAAAACACATACTTCCTAAACGCTCTTAGGAATGTACTTTCTCAGTTAAACTTTAGAGAATGCTGGAAGTTGACAGAGGTTGGACTGCAAACGCAAGAAAAGCACAAGAATTGGGAGTTCTTGGAATTCTACTTGGAATAGACAATTGCAGAAGATCAGGAGCTAGTGGGTTCAGTGGATCTTGGAAGTTACATGAATTGGATCGGGAAGTCTAGTGGAGTTGGCTAGGCAGCATCTTACTGTAAATTTGTATTGTCTATATTGGAGGTAACTGACTTGGTCTCGAAGTTTTTACCCAATTAGTTTTTCCATCATCAATATTGATGTTATTTATTGTTTTCTTATTATAAACTGTGGCAATTCAACTTAATATAATTGGATTGTTTGTTTAACTATTTAGATACAATTAAAAGTGATTGTTGCTTGTTAATTATATAATTTCACACCTAAGGTCAAATTTAGTTAGTTAACCTCGTAATTTCAAAATTTATAAATCTCGTACAAAAAGAAATTCATCTTTTAAAGAAAAAACATTTAATGAAAATTAATAATTAGAAAATGATATGCAAAATGTTACATAAGTTAATACAATATAGAGTGTGGTTTGTTATTTAAAGTAATTGTATTCTTGTGCATTCAGCTATTTATAATGACATCTTTGTAAAATTTTCAGCAAATGGTGTTTTATTAACCATTACCCAAAATAGTATGTAAAATGTAAATTTATGAACTCATTATGCAAACTGTAATTTTGCCCTATATACAGGGTTTAATTTGTAAATTCTTAATTATATCTTAATCCATCGTTATAACTTATTACAAATTATAATTTATCAATCATTATTTTAAAATAATAAAAATATTAGCATTTTAATAAGAAGAAATTTATATGTAAATGTTATATATATGTTGCTTTAATATTAATAATCTTATTATTAAAAATTTAAATTGTTAAAAAATTATACATATACTAATTTAAAAAGTTGCATTCAACATTTAACTATCTAGTATTTAGCCTACGTGCATGAGTCAACGAAAATGCAAATATAATAGTTGATTTGAGATAATACAAATTCAATTTGAAAATTATCGATATTTCTTATCAGGTAGGTACCTACATAGTTCAACATATTGATTTCAACCTTAGAATTATTCTCCGTGCGACTTCTTTTTATTACTTAAAAAAAGGAACAATAAACTAAATTTTTAATTAATAAACGTGTAGAAACGTTTATAAAGTTCAAATTAAATTAATGAGAAGTAAAGTATTTTACGTAAGAGGAGAAGAAATTAAGAAAAAAGAGACCCTCGATAAATTTCATTAGTCGTCGCATCTGTACATCTCGTGAAGCTAGACATACCAAACATCCGGTAAAAAGATACTCATACTTAGCTAAATAAAGTAGTTTCAGTTGAAAATCTAGTAGCATGATTCGTTGTACAAAAAATGATACTTGTACATCAAGAATTGTACATAATGGTGTACACCCCCCACTCACATGGGAGTGAAACCCACTTGTATAAAATATTTTTTTATTCAAACGGGTCCCACTTCCATGTGAGAGGGGTGTACACCCCTATGTATACCTTGATGTACCGATAGCAAAATCGAAATAGTAAGTAGATAAACTAGTAACAAAATGGATAGCATAAAGATAAAATTTAAATAGAAAAATTATTGATACCCTTTAAATGGCGTTTATACATAAACCAATTTAACACGATAACGAAACAACACATTAAATTCAAATTTAGTCGCCATCCACTTATGATAATTATAGATGTATCCTCCAAAAAAATTAGGTGACTATATTCCTATCGCTAGAGATTTCACCTATTCCATAGGTGTTGTCTATAAAGATTTTGAGGATGAATGCAATCTCCTTCTAGTAGTTTTAGACCTAGACATCAATGACGACTTTTATGAAGAATAAATATGCATTTAGTTGAGCTATCAAGCGTGTGATAACGAAAGCTCACTCCTCCGTATCAAGCGTATGATAACGAAAGCTCACTCCTCCATTTTTTACACTAGGTGATTTTTTTTATTTTTTTTTATTTTTTTGGCGAATATACAAGTTAGACTGTACCATGTTTGGTACACATTAAAATCTTCGTTCTCATTCTTCTACTTATTTTCAACCACACATCTTCATTAAAATAATATTTTTCCTCACATCAATAATTTTTCCCTCTTTTTCAGTCATATATTTTTCGTCAATCTACTATTTCAGAATACATTCTTCCAAAATAATGTGGCTCAAACAGACCATGTCTGTCTGTCTGTCTTCTTAATTAATTGTATGTTTGATCTTTATTTCTTCTAATTAACTATTTGATAAATAAAGGTACATATTAACCATCAATCACATATAAAGTGCATGTTGTTGAATGCGTATACTTGTTATAATTTTTTTATGTCCGAACCGAAAACGCCACACTTGAGGATTTGGGGATATTTCACTTCAAAGCAATCAAAGGAGCTTATATGAGAAGAAAGTTAAAATGTGTCAATGTCATAGGCCGTTCAATAGAAACCATCTAAGCAAATTGGCAAACATGACACTTCATAAGAAAACATCATCGTGATCAAATTGAAAGGATGTCCACATGTGATGTCGCACTATTTTTGTAACCAATCAAACAAAGAGGTATCCTCCATGATGTCGCGCCACATATTGCCACCAGTCAAAGAAAAACAATCATGATGACTCGAGTTGCAAGCTATGAGGCATTATGGTGAGCCGTAGTCGCCAAACTCTCTAGCCAATAAAATCCTTCCAAATAGAACGATGGAATGCATTACTAGGTTGAACTTGACGAGACTGGACAACAAATTTTGATTTTGTGGCTTGTGTATGGAGAAAAAGTCCCAATGAAGGGCCTGTCTGGTTAACATTTTTATAATGCGCTACTAAGCAAATTTCCAACCAATGTACAAATTTTCCCGTGCAAAATTTTAGCAAATAATATCACTGTTTTGTTAAAAATTTCTTTAAGTTGATCTAGAAAAGACCATGAGCCCGTTTGGTAGAGATTAAAATCGGATTAAAATTGAAAAATTAGTCGTTATTGTTGATTTTTATTAGACGAGTGAGATCCAATAATGTTCATATTTTCAATTTTAATCGGCTTTTTAGTCCTCCCAAACATGCTTATTCTTCATAAACTCTCTATTTTGTATAAATAAAAATCAAATTTTTAGTAAATTTTGATAAAAATTAATGAGATATGTGGTTGAAAAGTTGAAAAAAAATCCATAAAATGCATGATTAAAATTATTTTTAATGGCAATCAACTATTTAAGCTATACCAAACAGGGAATAAGGATTTAAAGCGTGCACAATTATCATAGGGACTCGGCACATGCACAAGAAGGACTAAAAGGAAAAAAAAGGAAAAGAAAAAAGGAATTATATGGTAATGCTCTTTTGCTTTCTACTTATTTTCATATTAAAAAAAATAGAAAGTAAGTAGAGAGATGAGGAATCCATGTCCTCCAAACACTTGGAGACAAAGGAGGTTCAGAAGAGAAAAGCAAGGCTCTCTACTTTACGACCCAGAAAAGGAGGTTTCAGAACATAAGCTTAGGAAATTGCGTTGTTACTAATGCACACTTTCTCTTTCTCTCTCTATATCTATATCTATCTATGTCTATATTTAGTGGTAATTCAGTTCCCAACCCTACAATCTCCTTCTTTTCCTCACATGGAAACCCCACAGCAAAATTAAAGCCACTGGTTTTATTAAGCCATGCATGATTTTTTACCATTAGAAAATGGTGACTTTTTCTTTACTTTTTCATCAATGGATTAAAGAGTTTGTGGGGTTTTCTTGAAATTTTTTTCTTTAATTTTTGGACCCAGTTTGATGCTCCAAATCTCTCTTCGAGGCCTTTATATACCAGTCTTTAATCCTTTTTATCTCCTCAATACCTTCACCTCCCTCTCTCTGTATATATATTTATGGTTCTGCCTTGAGTTGATGACTTTCTAATTGTCAATCTTGATATGTTAGGTTTTTGTGAGCATGTAGATATAATTATATGGGGTGGGGCTAGGGAGGTGTAGTTATGTTGTGCATATATATATTTCTGATCTGCCTTTTAGTCTTGAGGTGATACTAATTTTTACTGTTCAAGGTTCAATCTTGATTTGTTAGGATTGTGATTTATGGGAGTAATATTAGGGTAAGAACATTGGCATTCATAATCACATTCTCATACAAAAGATGCAATATGAGCATGTAGATATACATATGGGTTGTATGTAACATTATGTCATGAATACAGATACATACATATATATCCGTACATGCCTGGCTCCCTGTATGCCATTTGCAGAGCCCATCGGAATATCGATGGCACTCCGTGGATGGCGTATGAGGAGCCAAGCATATTCACAAATCGTATGTATGAATCCAATTTTTAGGCTTCCATTTATCAGGATGCCATATTCTCAATCCTCCTGCACCAAACTCTTCACCCCACTCCCCAGCCCACCTCATCCTACCCTAATATTTTACTGTATTTTATATACAATATACATTTATATCGTAGGGAAATACTTCCATTTTTTACTTGCGGTTTCTATCAGATCAAGGTTAGTTTATGTCTTTATGATATTACCCCTTTTGGTTTAGATAAAATCAATTTTTAATAGATTTGTTGATGGAATGTGTGGCTGAAAAGTTATTAATTTTGTGAAATATGTTGTTAAATTTTTTTTTAACTGAACTAAACATGGGTATTATAAATTTTCTTAGCACCATTTCAAGAATGTCTAATATTTGGCATGTTCCTTCGTGTTTCATTGATTTACATAGATGTAGGTCAAAGCCCAGGAAAGGTTGTCCATAGCCTTCCTGTGTAGGTATAGAAAAAACTGAAGCAGATGTCTTTAGGTTCATCTGAGACATAGGATTTAGGGGTTTGAACATAGATTATATGGAAAGTGAGGATTGTTATCATGATACCTAGAGAATCTCATGCAATATGGACCAGTACCCCACCACCTCACCTCACCTCACCCCAATCCAATCAAACCCATCTCATATTCTGTATTAATTGTTGGTCATTAAAGAATATAATCTAGGGTCAAAAAGGAACATTCCCCTGGCCTGGATAATTCAGCTTAGTCTAGTCTATAAAGAGAAATTAGGAGGTGGCTTTTCATTTCTTGTATAGGACTTAAGTTCAGCCTTTACTCCAAACTTCAATATCAGGGAAACAGGAAAGTATTAGACTGTACTTACAATTGAGAATAGTTTAGTTTCATTTTCTTGTTTAATTAATATATATTAATCTTACCTTGTGCTTATAAATATTCAAACGTTCACACATTTTCGTGAGACTCACAAGCGTTATACACTCATTTCTATCTATTTTATAAACAAAATCGTTTATAAATACTTCTCAAACATATTTTTCTTGCGTTCCATATACCAGCATGTTCAATATCCAGATTCTAGTTCTTTATTATTTTGTATTAGCTAGACATTATTCTTTTCATAATATTGTCAACATTAATATTAGGCTATTAGCCATTGACTTACAAGCTAGAAGTGCCTTCTGTGAAAGCACTAATTGTTAAGATGATATTCCCAATAATGTGGTATCAGCATATGATGGAGAAACTAATGTACTGTACAAGGTATTATTACAGCAAGGAAAAAATCTTCTATGTATGGAGAAGGACATCAGTGATGGATTTTGAGAATGGCAGCAGAGGTATCGATTGGAGTACCGTCAGCCATGGTAGGGTAGGAAAGAAAAAAAAGGAAAGCTAGGATCTGTGAGCCTCTTATACCAATGTAAGATGATATTTTCATTATTCTCAGTAATTTGGTATCAACATCCAATGGAGTTATATAGAGAAATTTAATGTGTTGTACAAGGTATGGTAGCAAGAGCAAATCTTCTATATATAATTGCAAGTTCAGCAAGGAAAAATATTCTATATATGGCAACAAGGGCAAGATAATTCGCTCAATAATAAGATTGATTCCAAGACATTCAAGAATTAATCCATGCATGCCTAATGCCTTGTTGTGGATTTTTCATGTTACATATTTATTAAATGAGTAATTGTGCCGAAATTTTTTTGTTGATGTCAAAATTTGATAGTCGCATAAACTTCAAGGATATTATTATTATTATTATTATTATTATTATTATTATTCATTAATTTTCTCCCATTGCTCTAGGAGTGCCCACAAAAAGGCAACCACTTAGGCCTATTTGATGGCTTTGATTTTCCATTTTCCCACTTTTTTGCTTCTGATGACAAAAATTCCACCCATGAGCCTCATGCCCCCTTTTTCCTTGGAATTGTGGAATTGATTTTCTTGTCTTTTTTGTGGTAAAAGATTTTCTAGCCTTTTTTTTTTGGAATTGGAAAAAAGTCTAAAAACAATGGTAATTTTTTTTTCTTTTATTGACAATTTTCATATAAAACAAAGCCAAACGAATGGTATTCGGTATTGTATTTTTTTTAAAAAAAATATTTTTGACAATTGGAACAAATTCTAGATCTAATGGTAAAAAAAATTATCACTTTAATGGACAATTTTCATAAAAAAAATGAAATCAAACAGACACTAAACTTTCAACATTTTTCAGGTGGAAAATAATAACAATCAAACACAATTCCCAGTAAAATAATTTTTAGACAATTCAATTCCCTATAAAATATTTTTTTCCACTTATTTTCCACATTTGCAATCACATGGACCCTTAGTAGGAATGACCAATTTGTATTTGGGGGTGGTCACCATTTCTACCATATGGTTGAGTTAGGGCTTAACATATCATAATCAAACTCGCATGTAACATATGAGAGAATGGGTCTTGATGACTATTTCTTTTGTAAAAATGATCAGCTTCTTCGTTGACGCCCTTGAGAGGATGATCTTTGTATTTATAAGAACGGATGATGAATAAATGTCTAGTCTTCTCCAACACTTTACCCCTTAAATATAACAAATGTCTAGTGGGAAATTGTCTCGGTGGGAGACATGCCTCTAGGGTTTTAGTTATGTAATTATATTTGGAACTTGCACTAGTGAGATTGCGTTACATGGTAGCTTGGTTTGAGTCACTAAGTTGACTCGTGTTAGGATAACTAAATTAACACGCAATATCGATTATGTCCCTGTTCGTAAAAAAACCAAAATAAAATTTTAATGTAAGTCAAAATTAACAATTAATTTTGATTACATATTTCAAAAAATCGACAACTTTTTATCATAATCTACTATTAAAAACATATAACAAGCCCCCACGGAAGGTTCTCTACGAAGCATCAAATGTTAGAATCCCCGAGTCAGCTAGAAGACAACATTTAAATGTTGGAAGACAATATCTATATTGGAAGATAGAGGTTCATGGGGAAGAGAATCACTGAATGTTCGGTTCAAGTGTGTATAAGCTGTGACTGCATTCGGATTAACCCAGGTGACAAATCAGAGGGAAGACCGTCACTCCTCAGAAATAGACGGGCGAAACTTGAACACTAAGAAATTAAAAAAAAAAAACATATAACGAATCGGACTATAATTTAATTTTTTAAATGTAGAAATTCCTTATAAGTAATTTTTACTTATTGACCTATAAATAAAATTTATATTCAGTCATTAATGCATAAATAAATTTCTATACAAGTGAACTTATGCACTTATAAGTAAGTAAATAAGTAAATTTACTTATAATTCGTCTTCGTCTTTTTTCCTCGTAATCCCTGTATTTGTTAACCGAACCCTCTTGCTAATTCTTCTTCTACTTCCATTTCATCAAATTCAAGGCCTTAAGTTAAGAGACTTAATTTACAGATTTGGAACTCTATCCGACTTGTAACCATCATGACCTCTCTAGCTAGCTGCTTATTGCTTATCAGTAAATTTACTAGCAAGTAAGTTACTTATACGTAAAAAAAAGTTTTGAAATAATTTTTTTTTTTTTAATTCAAAGTTAAAAATAAATAATTTATTTGACGGTAAGGTAAGATATATTTTAAAAAGAATAATTATTTCAATTATTACTTAGAAAAAGTAAGCTACCAATATATGTTTCTAGATAAAAAGTTATTAACAGTAACTGTACTTTTTTTTTCTTAATCGAAAATATAGTTACAAATTTCTTTAAAAATTCATAGGCATGTAAAAAATAATATGATGTCTCAAAAATAAAATAAAATAAAATAAAATATTACAACATTATTCTTTGGATTGGGTTGCATGGCTCATTTTTATGCGGCACAACATTATTATCGATATTTAACATCTGTTTGAGAGTCATTTTTTATTGACATGATTAATTATAACTTTAAAATTTTGATTATAACAAAAGAGTTAATCTAGTTTACTAATAATTGAATTTAATTTGATTGTAGCCTTCAAAACATCAAATGATAAATTGATCATCATTGTCAAAAGATCAAAATCAAAACTCTGACAATCAGGCTCATAAAGAATGTCAAAATCGTAATCACATTCAAGAATTTAATAGCAAAATTTAGAAATAAGATCAAATGTTATATTTTTTTAGATCAATTGTAAATGTTCTAACACTTTGATATTTGGCATTAACAATGAATGATTAAACTCAAAATCTTTTTATGTATTAAAAATAATTTTGTGCATTAAAAGTTATTTTGATACAATGTTTTGATCAAATATAAAAATAACTTTTAAAATGATATTTGAACTTGAAAAATATCTTTTATCTTGAAAAATTAGGTAAAAATACTTTTCAAAAGTCCACGCTTTTCAAAACCTTCGAATCAGATCAAACGGGACCAAAACGTAAAAAGACTAAAACTGCTGAACAGTTGACCAGCTAGAAGAGGCGGTCGACCGGCCAAAAGAGGTGGTCGGCGAAAATTTCTAACGATCCAAAATTTGACTATTTTGACCTCTGATTTTCACTATACAAACAGTCAAATTGGTCATCCGAACAATAGGCGATCAACCGGACATATAATTCGAGCTCAGAGAATTTTTTAACATTTTAAATTTTATAAATATCTTCACTTTTCCATTATTCATAAAACTTTTAAGTGCATTAAAGTGAGATTTTTTTAGAGGATTCTTTGAGTTTTCTTTTGCATTCATTTCATTTATTTTTTCATATCAACAACTTTAATTGATTCAAACTCTTTAATCATTATCCTCATTAAAAAAAATTCTCTTCTTTTGTACTTAACATATTTCTATCCTACAAAAATAAAAGAATCACTTCTCACATT
>CAIGRQ010019057.1:0-12805 GCA_903798375.1 Fraxinus sp. D2006-0159 | reverse complement strand
AAAAAAAAGAAAAAAAAAGAAATGAATTACGACGATGGGAGAAGCCGACACGTGACACAAGGTTTTTGCCTCTTTTATTTTATAGTGAAAAAACCCCACCTAAGCCTAAATCAAGTGAATATTGCCACTTGAACAAGACATAAAAAACAGACTGAATTGGTATTGTTTAATTGTTTGGTTTTTTTTTTTTTTTTTCAAATTATTCAATTATGTATCGACACGTGTCCCGATAAATGCTACATATACATTCTACTTTGGGTAAATTCCCTTTCACAGGGAGGTGTGCCAGGGTCAAACCCGGGTGCCCCCTCGGGCACACTTCCTCTGTGAAAGAAGTAGGTCCTTCCACTTTACCATTTGGTTTACATTTTTTACACTTTGCAATATTTCAAATCATCTTTGACAAAAACAACTTTAATCCAACCGTTAAAAAATTGCCACATATTCCGGATGTAAAGTAGGGTGTAAAAATGTATAAGTAGTTTAATTTATTTCTCTAATCACAAAGAAAGTATTATTGATTCGAGCTACTTGTGATTTTGAAAATTGGTTGTTCTACATGTAAATGATAGTTTAAATACATGTGATAAAAGTGAGATGTGATTGTGTTAAAATTTATTTCAATAAATTTTTAAAATGTGTTATTTTATTTATTAGTATAGATAATTAAAATATAAAAATATCTTATTACGTCTAAGGCTCAAAGCTTGCAAAACTTTGGACACATGTAGACATGATTAAGCATTACAGTAAACAACATTATTGTATTTTTCACATTTTTTTCTTGAATCATGCTATACGGAAAACCTTTGTTGACAATTAACACTAGCACCATCACATCCATCAATTTTAAAAGTTATTAAAAACTGATTATTTTTTTTATCAATAGTTTGAATTTTGACAACTGTTCACGAAAGTATTTGTTCGTTTTAAAATACCGCAAGCGTACGATTTGTAACAAGTAATAAGGTGAAATTGAAAATTTTGGACATCATTCCCACAATGATTGATTTAGTTTAATTCTAATTACTAAAACATTAACTAAATCTATGAAAATTTGGATAATTGTAATGATTTATGACTAAACTATAACTACCTTGCACTTTAAATTTAGGTTAATACTAAATGCAAATGAACGATTGAATGCAATTTGGATTTTTTTATGAATAACAAATGAGTACTAGGATCACGAATTCCAAAGCAATGTTCGCTTTAAAACCTAGTTCTACAATATCGACAACATGTTTAATAATTTGAAGAATCAACGATCATAACCTATCCATCAATCTCTTTCAAGAATTGTTGGACCCATTTATGTAAATCACCCGATTATATCTCTACGACGAATGTAAATTCACAAAAATACATGTAGTTTTATGATCACTTAAAGATTCATGCAAAGCATAACGATATATCTATATCCCTTATCGGACCTTACGATAATTAATACCTTGTCAAATCTATTCTCCTTCTCTCAAATGCATGAAATATATCAATACACTCACACAATCACATGGATAATAATTGTGGAAACAATAAGTGAATAAAAAGCATTCAAACCTCAAAACATGTTTTAATTGTCAATAATTGTAAAACTAAAATCCAAGGTTACATAGCAAAGTTCATCGATCTCCTAGCACAAATAGATCTAGCCTAACATGGAGAAAATAAGAAAATACAAAATTAAAGCAAAAGAAGACATNATCAATACACTCACACAATCACATGGATAATAATTGTGGAAACAATAAGTGAATAAAAAGCATTCAAACCTCAAAACATGTTTTAATTGTCAAATATTGCAAAATTAGAATTCAAAGTTTACATAGCAAGGTTCATCGATCTCCTAGCACAAGAATAACTAGCCTAACATGGAGAAAAGAATAAAATACAAAATTAATGTAAGGGAAGACATCACCAAATAACAATTACGCTTGGAAAATCGAGAATCTTAACGTTGTTCTTTGAAATCCTTGTCTCAAGAGCTTCTTCAAGATGTATTCTAGAGTTCTTCTATCTCATATGACGTCTCCCCCTTCGTTTTGGATGTTTTTTTGCCTTTTACACTTAACATAGATTTGTTTCCTAACGTGGTTGAACAAGAAAAAGAAACTAGAAAATTCGCGTCCAAAAAGCAACCATGCAGCCAGGGGTGGACGCAGACCCAAAAAGTTAGGAGGGCACAATCGAACTTGCAAAGAAGTTGATATAAATTTTACACTCGAAAATTTACGTCAAAAAAAAATCATACCCCATGTAATTTTGTATCAAAAAATTTACATGAGATATGACTTTTTCGGATGTAAAATTTCGAGAGTTTTTTATGTCATATTTCATATAAAGTTCCCTAATAAAATGATGAAAATTACATTGAGAAATTTGTATCGCAAAAATAATAANTCATACCCCATGTAATTTTGTATCAAAAAATTTACATGAGATATGACTTTTTCGAATGTAAAATTTCGAAAATTTTTTATGTCATATTTCATATAACGTTCCCTAATAAAATGATGAAAATTACATTGAGAAATTTGTATTGCAAAAATAGTAAATATTAATGAAATAATTGATTTTTTTTTTTAAAAAAAATGCGAGTTAGACGTTTTTTTTAAAACTCACGTTTAACTATTTTTGATATCTATTTGGACTATTCGATATGCTCATAATATAGTTCTCGAAATAAGTTTTGAGATGACATAAGCAATTTGTAGATTCGATTATCAGACAATCGTCGAAGAATTTTTAAAATTAGTATGTTATCGAAATTCAAATTTATTGTGATTTTGCCCCTGTTTGGTGAAAATGAAAATCAAATTTTTAATAAATTTTGATAAAAGTTAAAAAAGTTATGAATTCCATAAAATATCTTATTAAAATTAGTTGTTAATTTTAATTTAGATTAAAATTTTGATTTCAATGATACCAAACACGAATTTAAAAAAAAAAAAAATTCAAAATTTGTGTGGGGGAAGGGGGCATGTGTCCCTTAGGAACCCCCCGTGTCCGCCCCTGCATACAGCTGCATGATATCATTCCATGCGACCACATGAAACTTCAAAATGTCCTCTTTTCATTGCATGTTGACCCATGTGCGACCACATGGAAGTTTCTACTATGCGGCAGCATGGTAGATAGGGATGGCAAGAAAGCTCGTCGACTCGGGCTCGACTCGAAAAAAGCTTGAACCGGACTCGGCTTGGGCTCGGTTACAACGAGTCGAGGCTCGGGTCGAGCCTCATTTTTTTTTGCCGGCTCGGGACCAAAAAAGCTCGAGTCGAGCCCGAGTTTTTTTTATTTAATTTATAGTACGTATAAACCGTACAAATTTTAAAAAATAAAAAAACCCGGCCCGGCTTGGCTCGACCCGTTAAGGCTCGAGCAGAAAGTTCTGACCGAGCCTCATTTTTTTTGGCCAAGTTCGGCTTGACTCAAGACCAAAAAAGCTCGGCACAAAAAAGCTCAAGTCGTGTCCGAGCTTTTTTTTCCCGGCTCGGCTCGTTAACATAGCTAATGGTAAATCACAACTTCCATGTGTGTCTTTTTAGTCCTCGAACATCGTTTTCCCTTGTTTTGGCCGCTTTTGATCATTCTTTTCCTTCAATCATCCCATGCATCCCTCGAATTATGATTAAGCTCGTATATGTCCTTGAGTCAGCTTCAGGTTATCTTTTGATTATTTGTAATTTGGTCCATGAACTTTTGTTTCCTTCCTTTTTGGTCATTTTTCACCAATTTCTCCTACGCTCCACCAAGTCCATCAATATAGTGCTACAAAATAAAATTAGACAGAATTAAGCCATATTCCAATGTTTTTGTCAACAATTAGTCATGATATGTGGCCAAATAAGTGTTGGAAAACGCACTTATCAACAACATATGGTTATTAGCCAAAATTGTCAACCATGTTTATACAACAAACATTATTGTGTTTTTCTCAACCAAACGTTTAAGCCTCAGCTGACAACTTTATAAATGGTAATTATTTTTAATTACACATGTTAATGGATCTATAAATATTATTCATTTATTAACTACTCATTTCATCTATTTATAATAAAAATAATTTATAAGTTCTTCTAGAACGGATGCTAAGTAAATGGAACCTATAGTAGATTAACTTGACTTCTTTGTCCATTTGATCCGAACTTGCAATATAGCAACTCGACATTTGGCTTAGTTGGACGAGCTAAGTACTCCACCAACTTAGAACTTGTGGGATTGCTTGAGCTTATACTCAATCATTGTTTCAGTTACGAAATTTTAATGAGAAGGACATGATAAAATTTGTTTGGCACGGATTTTTCGAAGGAATTTTTTTAAAGAGAATTTGTGGTTGAAAATGGGGTAAAATTATGTTGAAGATTGGGAAGAGAGTTGAAAGATGAGATAAGGCTCTTGAACAAGAAATGCAAGGCCTAATTGATCCTTCATCTCTCCAGCCTCAAAGCCAAAGATTGTCTTGACTTTGTGATCTCCGTAAATGTATTAACAGGGGCGGAGCCAAGGAAACAAAATTTTTTTCACCTTAGAAAAAATAATCAGGCTTGGGCTGACCTCATCCCTCCACCCCTGCGACTTGTAGCATTGTAACCATTTCGGTAGTAGACGTACTATTCGATAAATTGGGCATGAAATTGTTTGTCATCCACATGCTTTGTCCCTAGAAAATTACAGAAAATCTTCTTTATAGGGAACTTCCAGGAAGGTTGAAGTCAAGACCTGTCCCTACTGAAATGTCGTATAGAACCAACTGCTTAAAACATTAGGTTGATATGGTCTGAGAGAAATTTGTTTACTTGAATTATCTTCAACAGCAAGGTTGCTTTTCAAGCTATTGCCTATTGATTGATTTAAACTTCAGATAATTTACAAACTCTTGATGGCTTTGGCTGATTGCTACCAGTCTCACAACTCTACATAGGATCTGTAAAGCCTCACCCGTCTCTCCTTAGCTAGAGACTGAACATGCAGCAGCAGTTCGATCATAAGCTTATATAATTGGAATGCTTATTACTGCTAATGGCATATTTTGATAAGGAAGATTGCATTAAGACTGAACATAATTAAAGAAAAAAAACTAAAACTACGTTACTTAAAAGTGTTCAATAGTGTTTAAAACTACACCAAAGCTCTTGCGTACATCTACATCCAAACAAGAAGGGCAGTTTGATATCTTAATGCCCAGGAATAGATATGTTTTAATACAGAGCAAAGTTTCATTGCTCAACTCCACAGCATTACAATACATTTAGTTAAAAAAATGTTGGTTTTCTAATTCTTAGCCCGAATAATACGTGGATGTCCTTTAGATGCATGTTCAATAAAACCTAATTGACTGCTATTATTGCAATGCACATACTTACCTACACATAATGCTTCAGAATTTGGAGGAAAGACAACCGTGTATAAAGATACACATAAAATCAGCTATTTCTGGGCTACAGAGGAAAATCTGGAACCAAGCACCTTAAGGAAAGCATCCGTGTCAGTATTCAAGCAAACCCAGAGATGGAAGTTCGGAAATAAGATCTTGGCCATCGACGTTAGTCATCCTTTCAGCGGGGCTTCTACCCAAGGATTCTGCCTCTCGTTTCCCAAATTCAGTACGTCCTCTGGAGAAAGGATTTTGATATACCATACGTTGTTCACAAACGCCCTGCATATTTCATGCCATATGTTACAATCCCAAGTGATTATACAGATGATTTGCAGTATCAGAAAAGGAGCAATGATAGAAAAACAATTTCAAACATGGGATTATTACAACTTCAGTTGCTCGTTTTAAGGTTGAAGCATATAGTACCAGACAGTATTAAAGAAGCAAAAAAAGCTAGAATCTGGTCTATTGCATTGTGCAATGCTGTCTAATATTGTATACCAAACACCATGCCCAATATGTTCCATCGCTGACAAGGACCAAGAATTACAAGTTTAATCTGTGAATTAGATTACAATTACTTCCTGTATCCTGAAGAACTCGACTCTAGGAAGGAAAAATAATGGTGGATAGTTTCGTATAGAATTACTTACTCCCATGGGCCGTCTCCAAGGAGAAGCACATCATTCTCCTCGTCAACAAATACAAGCTGCCAGCCTGATCTTTGAGGGTCTTCAAGCAACCCTTCTATCCCAAACATCTGACCTAGTTCCCTTCGCAGCTCATGATAGCTGTGGAACTGGGTGATGTCCAGTGACCTACCAACGGACCCGGATTTGTAAACCTGCACCAAACACGTAGCTTAATGTAACCAATACTAAAAAAGTATACAACAAACTCTAACTCGTACCTTGACAAAAGTACGGGTTGAGATTGGTGGGTCGACTTGTCCTGTGCTGTGCAACAACTCGGAAGAATCTTGCTCATAACCATAATGAGAATTCTGAAACACAGGAGCATCCAATGGCATGGGGGACATATCAGCATGAGCTGAAGGACTAACATCAGAAACAGTGGTGGGAAGCAGGAATCTCGAGGAGTCCATATTGGCACGAAAAAGAGCATGATTATGGGTACCCACGGTACAAGTTTCCTGCTCACAAGAAGCATCTTTTCCAGGATACGGTGGGAATGATGTTGAATTGGAACAATCACCCATTGGTGACTGAGCAAATTTCATAACCCACGATGGACGAGGTGATTGCTCATTGAGCATTGCCTGACTAGATCTTGAAAGATTCAAAAGATTACCATTTCCTTCAGAACAAAGTGAACCCAGCATATTTTGCATGTTCACAGATGCTGAAAATTTTCTGTTTGAGTTTGTAAAGTCTGATTTAGTAAATGAAGGGGAGGGAATATCTAATGGCTGCCTCTGTCGGAACTGATCATTTTGGATTGGAAATGCTTCCTGATAAGTATGTTGTTGTGGATGTTCTTCAGACGAACTGTTCATTTGCTGTTGAGGGGCCCTCTGCAGATTATCTGGCAGCATTTGGTTTTGTGCTGGGAACATATGCGAAGAAATTGATTGCTCTATAAGTTGCTGCTGCTCTGAGAGCAAATTATGACTTCCGGGATGCTGAAGATATCGAGCCGGCTGCTGGAGCTGTGATGATTGGTGTTTCAGTATATCGCCAGTTCCAAAATTTTGCAATCCTGTGGCCATCATATCCTGGTACTGCTGATTGAGATCATTTCTTAGGACCGTTGGATCGAATATCGGTTGCATCCAGGGAAATATACTGGCAGATTGAAAATTCATAGAACCGAGTCCTCGCTCAGCAGTGTCACCTGTCAACATGTGATGCCATTTGTTTCTTCACTACCGCTATCCATGGTAGGATCACAGAAAAAACTTAGAATATAAAAAGACTCACATATTTGGTTCGAGAACTTTAAACTGTCAATATGACAGATATTACAGAACTTGAAAGTCCCTTATCTAAAATTTCGTTATTCACTTTTGCATAAGCTTCAATTTTACTTCAGTAAATAATATATCAAAATCTAGCATACAAGACTGTTATTTGGAAAAAACTCAAGTTTTCTGTAGTATTTTCTTTAGTCTTGCCACCCATGGCCAGTTTGCTAGCTTTGAATTATCGGCTTGATGGAAGACATTTTCCCCTCTTGCATTCAACTAAGAAAACAGAAAGGGAAATTCAGGAGAAAACATAATACCTCTCCTGAACAATAAAATCTAGATAATCCAACATGTGTACTTAGAAAGTAATGATAACTGGTACATATCTATGTTTATTTTCCTCCATTTAAGTATCCAACCTCATAGAGCATTCTTTTTTTGTAAAACTGAGACATGTAATTGTATTTATCATTTATAGTATGAAGGAATGCTCGACCTTCAGTCATGCCAAATGAATAAAGAAATTCAGAATTTATTAGCTATTAACGTGTGATGAGTCTCATCTCATGGTTTTCCTTATTTTGTGTCCCTTTAAGCAGATGATGTTTACATTCAACACTAATAATGCTAGTAAATTTTGGACAGAAGCATACCTTGTAAAGATGATGCCCCTGGATACCATGGTCGTTTCAGCCTGAGAGGAAACAGAGAAGGGTACATGGGAAAGGTTGTCAAGGGCTCAATTTCCCACAATGATACTCGTGGCTGCCTCTCGCTAGCTGTTGATTCATCCCAACCAACCTATGGATAGCAAAATACATTAACAAGAGAAACAGTAAATAATCAAAGTCAATAATGTATACCAGTAATGAGTCTCGTAATTCCTCTACTCCTATAGGGAAAGCAAGTGTATGAATATTAACAAGTATGTTCGGATATCATATTGAAAAGATCAACTTCAGCCAAACCATCGCAAAAGAGAAGAGTGAAAACGAATAAATAAACCCCGAATCCCACGAGGATTTCAGGAGTTGAGGGTATGGATGTTAGCATAGACTGAATGGCAACAAATGATTCCAATGGAAATCGTGATGTATGTAGGCCTTAGCAATTAGGTAAGCCCCCACCCCCCTTCTCCATGTCACAAACAGAAACAACCCAAGGGTGTCCATGCTCTTTGGACAAATAATGCTTACATGCTGGAGGGCAGTGGTTACACATTTGACCTTTGACATAAAACCAAATGGCAGCATTCTTGGTCCAAAGAACACTGGACAGAATTGCTGTTTGGAATCTTGATGGTTCATTGAAAATTAGGTAGCTCAATTGTGAGGTGTTGATAAGGTTTTTTTGTCCTGACTTATATCGAATTACTATTCTTAAGTGTCCATATCTGGTTAGGTTTTAAGCTGAGTCAAGTTATATAACATATTGTTCAAGCTTGTCCTGAATTCTAAATGAGCTTATAATTAGTTTTAAGCATGACTTGATTGTGTAACTAACCAATCTCAGTCAAGCTCTAATTGATCTGAGACGCAACTTGATTTAAGGTGGATAGGTACTTTTCTATATGATTTATTATTCATAAGCTTATCGAACTGAACAAGACTCAAGTTTGACAAATTGCACTGAACTTTTCTTCAATCTTGGCTTGTTTAACTAATTAATCAATCTCAAATGATCTCCCACTGATGCATCTCGAGACAAGCTTCAGGTAGCTAATGCTGTTTGTGTTGCTTGCGATACCAAATATGCAAAATGTGTTACCTAGCCATGTAAAAGTGGTTATTGGTTTGTGTGACTGGAGTGGATAAAGGATTATATGAATTGATATCGAGGGGTACATGGTGAACCAGTGTGAAAAAGTAGCACAACCAACCAACTCTAAAAGTTGGGCAAGGAAATGAGATGACAAGGATTGGTCATAGGGATGTTATATGAGCAATTGGCAGGATAGAAATTACACCAAAAACCTTCCTCTCATTGAGCTCGCTATTAATTATTAAACCCCTGTTTGGTCCAGATTCAAATTTAGAATTGGCAGGATAGAAATTACACCAAAAACCTTCCTCTCATTGAGCTCGCTATTAATTATTAAACCCCTATTTGGTCCAGATTCAAATTTAGATTTTAATCTAAATCTAAATCAACAATTAATTTTAACCATACAATTCATGGACCCACAACTTTTTAACTACTCATTTCATCAACTTTTATCAAAATCTATTAAAAATCTTATTTTAATCTCCACCAAACATGGACAAAATATTAAAAGATAAAAACATGGAAATAAATTGAAAATTAAGATGCAAAAAGAGTACCACAAGTGCTTGCTTAAGCTATAAAGGCACGTTAAGGTCATTACCTTGACAGAACGCCAGTGAGAGTTTGGCCAACGGGTGGGATCTAAGTCACCAATGCCCGTAACTGTGCCCATGTATCTGCACATGCATATCAATGTATTCGAACATCAAAAGTCACATTAGAAATGTGATGCAGATGCTAATGCAACATGGAAAGTATATTCAAGATGTAGAAGAAATCAAATTAATTAGGATCTTATAGTGTTTTCGTTATTACTTAATATTGCCTTTTATTGTGATTTTAAGACAATTTTGTTTTCTTATAATGGAAACCTTAGTTTCCTTATTAATCCTAGATTGAATACTATATAAAAGTTCTTTGATTGTAATAGACACATTATTATTATTGAATAAATTGCAGTCTTCTCTTATTTCTCTCTTGCTCCTTTCTCTCCATAAATTGTTCTTGGGCCTTGTTTGCGGCATCAATTTGGTAACAGAGCAAAGGCAGAATGTTCTGTACCTGTTGCTACCACAATTACACATAAATTACCAATACCATCAGCAACCATACCAAGCCCATGCATCAGCCCATATATTATGCTAGCTTACCCAAGCCTACACTAAAGCCCATATTGGCCTAACTTAACCAAGCCCACACACAATCACTTTACCCACAGCCACCTTACAGGCCCTTATATTGATCTGGCCCAATCTGTCACAACACCAAACCACTATCATCTTCACAGTCATCAATCCGCCGCCTGCACCTGCTGTCAACTACCACACCAGCCCAACCACATCACCCACGTCCCAATTCGACCTTTCCCCACTGCTATAAGACGCTATCATGCTCAGTGGAACAAAATACGATTCAGGTTCGCTATTGCTCTTTTCCCTACCATTTAACTGTTGGTGCCTTCGTTGTGTTCCTGTCGACTTCGCCAATTTTGTGCAATCGAAGACATTGCCTACCTGCTGCTGGTATATCACACACAGTTTACCGTCTGAGCTACTGCCGCCTGCTATTTTATCGCGCCACCACCGCCTCCAATTTCTCCTTCCATTTGTACTTCTGCCATGATCCACCGGCGCTACCTCCTTTCTCCTGCTGCTCGATGATGCGGACATCATCGAGATTTAATTTGCGGACATCATCGAGATTTAATTTTTTATTGTTATTGGGCTTTATTATTTATGTTTCTATTATTGGGCTTGGCGTCGATTTTATTAGCTATATTTTCTATTATTGGGCTTATAGTAGTTTGTTGGCCCAAGTCCATCAGTTAGATAGGTTTTTACTATTTAATGGTTTTTTCATTATAGTTGGATCAATTATTGAATGAATAAAATTTCGATTGGCGACTACCAATTTTCCCCTTTCCCTTGACGTTTCTTTTCTTCTCTGAAGACTATTTTACCTGCTTTTCCTCTTCTGTTTTCCTTGTACGAATGCTTGGCTTAAATTTCAATTGATCCTACATCAAATTGCATCAAGAGCTAAACTTGGGAATTCTGCACTACATAGAATTCTTCACTGCATCAGAACAGCTTTGATTCCCCAGCAATCTTCACCCCGTCAACAGATAATAGCTAGCCCTTCAACGACAGTCCAGTAAATTCAATACTTCATCCACTACAATAGACATAATCATCCACTTCTCGTCACCTATTACGAGCAGCCAACATCCCATTCAAACACACAATCGTATACCCAGCAACACAGCCACTCTCATAAAAAAAAGAAAAAGAAAAAAAAAGTATCGCTTTCCCATCCCTAGGCTAGACGACATGTTGGATATGATGGTTGGTGCTACAATCTTTTCAAAAAATTGATTTGAAGGGTGGGTATCACCAGATTAGGATCCGCCCCGTGACGAATGGAAAAACGCTTATAAATTAAAGATGGTCTTTATGAGTGACTGGTTGTGCCTTTTGGACTAACCAACGCCCCCAAGAACTTTTAAGCGAACAATGACACAGACTCTTCGACCTTTTACGGGTAAGTTCCTCGTTTATTTTGATGACATTCTCGTCTATAGTCAAACTAAGGAATAACATCGGGATCACCTCAAGCAGGTTTGTTCTGCTCTTCGTGCAACAAAATTGTGTGCTAACGTCAAGAAATGTTCTCTTCACTGATAGGGTTGTCTTTGTAGGATTCATTGTATCCTCTATGGGGTTGTACATGTTTTGCGATATTGGCGTCATTATTTGCTACCCCAATAGTTTGTTCTTAATTCGAACCATGAGGCCCTCCGTCATCTCACTGCCTAGAAAAAGGTTGAATTCTAGACACGGCCGCTGGGTTGAATATTTACAGATATATTCTTTTGTTTTGAAACATAAGAAGTGAGTTGAGAACTAGGCGGCTGATATATTAAGTCGTCGTATCTCCCTTTTGGCTGTTATGAACGTTAATGTCATAGGCTTTGAGCGACTTAAGGAAAATTACGAGACATGTCCCGATTTTAAGCGTATCTTTCTTGATTTGCAAGGAGGACGGTCGAATACTACGGATGGCTTTCGCCTTGAGGAGGGTCACCTTTTCGAGCCAATAAATTAAGCATCCCTCGAACTTCAGTGCGTGACTTTATAGTATGGGAAATTCATGCGGGGGCTTAGCCGGTCATTTTTAGGCGAGATAAGACCATATAGGAGATTGAACGTCAATTCTATTGGTCTAATTTGAAGAAAGATGTGGCCAAGCTAGTTAGTACATGTAACACCTATCGTTGGCCAAACAAAAGAGGCAAAACACTCGTCTATACACAGGGGCGGACCCCGCACCTGGCCGCCCGTGCTAGGTCCGCCGGAGCTTCAGTTCAGCCAGCCATTATCGCCGGCCGCTGGGAAATGGAGAAGAAGAATAGAAGGCGGTCAGGTAGAAGCCCACAAATGTTTCTGGTTTCGTTCAAAGGCTAAAAGCAATTTGGGCCTTTTAAAAAAAGCTGAAAGCAGTTTGGGCCTTTAAAAAAAAATAATAAGGCCCAAACTGGGCCCAATCAATTAGCCAAAAACCTCCCACAAGGCCCCAACCCAGTCCCAGTCCCAATTGGCAATTACAAAATCGAGAGGAGCTGAGGAGAGGAGAGGAGGGAACGATCACGACATGTCTAGTGTCTACTCGATTGCGCCGCCGCCGGGACTGTTGTCTGCTACCCTCCGACAGCCGATTGACTTCTCGGTGAACGC
>CAIGRQ010019041.1:0-15303 GCA_903798375.1 Fraxinus sp. D2006-0159 | reverse complement strand
CCATGAATTGGTGCCAAAATAAGTGAAAAATGCACCAAAAATAGACCCAAAAAGTAAAAACCGATTCCCAACGGTCGGTATGGCGCAGGGGCGCCCCTGCCCCCTATTAAATATATATTTTTTTTTTTTCACTTCATATATTGAATGGTTGAACAACAATTATCAACAAGGTATACATGGGAAGTTGGATGAAAAACTAGTTCCATATTCATCTTAACTCTCTATTTTTTCTCTCTTATAAAAAACTCAGTAAAATTGCAACCAAGTCACCGGTTTTCTGTTGAACTGTCCAACTTTCCTTTTTTTGTGCTGATTTATATAGATGCAGTTTTTAAGAATCAATCAGATCTTGCATTAGCCCGGTTCTCGATTTTTTCGATCGAAGTGACGGTCCGATCCATTTTTCATTACATCGGTATTAATTAACGGGAAACATTAACAGGTGCAAAAAATTGCTCCACCTACATGGAAAAACCATTGAAATTAAATACAAAACTAAAAAGGCTAATGATAGTTGTCTAATGATCAAATCAACCCTACAAAAACAGGACCATCTGAGAAAACAAAGGAAAAAAGCATTTTTGTACTATGTAGCCTTTGACTAAAAATAAATTCCCCCACTTTGCATTGCAAAGCTGCCTAGACTAGACCCCCTCTACCCACTTTTACTGCATTCTTATCAATTCTTCATCTTCTCATCAAGTCATAAGATTTTCCATGACATTTTCCTTTGTTGTCTGTCACCTATCACTTGTTGACACGTTTCACGTTTGGAACACCTCATGGCCCACCTGGATCACCGCCCCCACGTGGCCACGGCCACCCTTGCCGGCCGCACCACCTAGGACCACCTTAGACACATTTCATGTCCTTGTCTCTATGGGCCCTTTCCGGAAAGTTTGTCCACGCCCCATATCACCTCCAATGCTTTTCTCTTTCACATTTTTCAAGTAATGTTGGTTTTTACATTTTCATCTCAAGCCGTCAATTTTAAATAAAAATAAAAAATAAAAAATATAAATATAAATATAAACAGTTTTTTATAAATCTTGAAAAGGGTGGAGCCATACCATGAGAATGTTGGTCCTTTAACTTAATGTAACCTTCAGATTGGAAAGTGACCCAAATGAGAAGGACATTACTGTTTGGTTCCCAGTAAAACAGGAACACCAATTAAAATTTGGCTGCCTTGGATTATTTAGTGTTAATTATTTTATCAAGAAACCCAATTTAGTAATTTCATACATAATAAAATTAATTGCTGTCCTGGTACAATATTAAATATTTTTTTTTCTGTCCCTGGTGAAAAAGTTTTTCTTTATTGAGCTGGAGGTTCAAATCATTGATGAGGCTGCACTATTTATGTCCACAAGTTTATTTTTATTCTGAACTTCCCTTTTTCCTACGGCAACTTGAATGCAAGACTATGAAGTTTGATGCTGTCAATTGTGCTCAACTTCGTGGAATGTCAATAATTCGTCTGCTTTGTGATTATTCTATTATTGTTATTAAAGAGGTACTAAAATAGACGGCTTAAATTGACCGACTCATCGGGTGAAGACCCATTTTGGCCCCAATTTTTGGGTACTTTTTAATAGTTTATAGTAGAATATAAAAATAACCTCGGGAAACTAGTACGTTCAAAGGACATAGACTTAACTAAGCACAATCGTGAGTTTTCATGGCGGATCAACTGCAAACCATTCATTTTCATTCTCCTCTCGTCGATTTTCTTGATTTCCATTACCTATTGTACTTATCACTCATTTCATCTCTTTGATTAGTAACGAACTCTTAAACTTTGGCTCATTATCTAAAGAGTAATGATATTCATCATCACTGGAGTTACAACCTCAGTCTAGACGATTCTAAATGATAGGTTAAATGAAATGTGAAATTAAATTACTTATCTAAAATATATGGCACACAAGAAGTCATATAAAAGTCATTGAATTGTTATATAGAAGTTCAAAAGTCGAAAATGTTTTACTTGGTCTATTAACATAACCATGTTATGAAAGTTTGGGCCTACCAAAAGAAATTATTCTATTACTTCCCTGGGGCCCATCTTGATATATAATTCTCAATTATGCTAAGAAATACAAGTAGTTTATTTTCTTTCCTTAAAATAAACAAAATCTTAATCATTAGTCCATCATATGTACAAAAATTGTTGGTTAATATTTTACATCGTTAGGTCAAATGTTGCCTTTTTAATTTTTTATTACTTAATACATATTTAACAAGCAAACCCTTTATTGTTGGCAATTAGATTTTTTATAATTAAGCTAATTATTAACTTACATTTTAAGAATCTATATTATGGACTTATTAAGCATTGAAAATTTGACTTTTTTTTTAAAAAAAAAATCGATAATATGCAATTGCCTATAATAAATCATTTCCTTCCCTTGTATACTTATTTGTTGGAGTCGTGCTCCTTAATGCCGGGCCAAGCAGCTTTTTCCTATTTGCTATAGCATGATGATGTATAATATGAGATTATAATTTAATTGGTCCACTTATACGTATAAAAATGATATTTGCTTCTAAGTCAATATTGAGATCGAATTCTTTATTGTCAATAATAAAAATGATATATTACTAATGTCTTACTAAAGACGATAATGAATTAATGATAATTAACAAAAAAAAAATGTAAATCGTCGTGTCTTGTTGAATTTTCATTGGCGCTCTAGATGGCTAAAACACTGTTTATCATCTAGGGCGTGTTTGTTCGGTCGTGTTTGAAATTCAATTAAAATTAAAAAATTGACCATTATTAGGTCTCACTTGTCTAATAAAAGTCAATAATAAATGCTAGTTTTTCAATTTTAATCTCTACCGAACACGCCCGTAATACCTAATTAAGAAATTACAGTGCAATTATTGGGTGATGATGAGCGCATGATTAGCATTTCTAATTTGTTTAATTTGATTAATATTTACACTGTACTCAATGCGTGTGGACAAAAGGTTCCTTCCTGCTAGTGACGTGACACAGATATCATCACCCCTTTGGAATATTTCACAATCTTTTCAACTTAGGAACCCAAAATTAAAAGTAGGACTTATTTAGTTAAGCCCTAGTTTGATTTAAATAAAAATTATTTTTTTAATAAATTGTAATAAAAGTTGATGTAATGCGTCGTTAAAAAAATATGGTTCTCACTGAAATGTGTGTTTAAAATTAATTTTTGACTTTTAATTAAATTTTAATCAAATTTTTAACTGAACTAAATTTCTTGACCATTATTTTAGCAAAAATTATGATTATGATTGACGTCTCAATAAAGTCGTTCCTCGTGGAATCCCAAGCTAATCATTCTGTTGAATAATCAAAAGAAATTATCGTAAAATCAAGTTCTCAAGTGGGTTTGTGGTCATGCAAAACGAAATTGGTAAAGTGAAATATTATGTAATAGAAAAGCTAGAAGAAAGGTAGCAGCATCCCAAAAAGAAAAGGCATATTTGATTTATATCGAAATAAGAAACAGATAAAAGAACAATATAAAAATTAAAAATTAGATTTTAATCTAAATTAACAATTAACAATTAATTTTAATTACATATTACATTGAATTTCAAATTTTTTAATCACATATTTAATCAAATTTTATCAAAAGCTACTAAAATTTTAATTTTAATCACCAACTATATGTCATGCTTTTGAAGGTGGAGGACAGTGTCCTGGTTGCTTTTTGATTTGGCATTCTATCATATTTCCTTTTCCATCATTTCTCGATTAGGCAAAAGAGACAGTTACAATAGAAATTGGCATTGACGTCTCCTCGTACGGCACACCTCCTCTGTACCTTGTTTACTACTCTTTCATTTTCACCTTAACCTTACGGTTTTAGGGCAATCTTTTTCATTTATATTTTTCAATTACACTAACTGTTAAGGGTAAGGCTTAACTTTCTCTCCTCAACAAAATTTCCATTTTATTAAGAAGAAAATCAAAACACAAAATTTAATTTTCTTTGTTTTAAATTTATTTATTAGTGAAAAATCGACACTGAATTCTCGTGCAAAGTGTTGGATAATGATGCCAATCGATCTTGTGTGGCGATGATGAAATGGGTTGCTAGCTCAAACTCTATATTTACAATTGTCTGATAAATTGATTGGCCCAAAACCCGATTGGTTAAGCTCGCTATTTGAAGTTGTTTTCCTTTTGAACTATGAAAATGGTTGAATCAAATATGAGATCAATGGTTGGCAATAGAGGTATAAATAGCCCCATTAGGTCATATCTCTGATTGTCGTTTCTTGTTTTGTGCTTCTAGAATTCTCCTCTCTCGTTTGTCTTCTTCCAAGCATCTAGTTGAAAGTTTGTTCTTACTAGTATTCTCTTCGTGAGATTAAATACCTTGTGCAAGTGGTTGAGAGAGACGGTGATCGAATCTCAGTGGCATCCTTCAATTTGACAAGGGATTGACACTAGTTTCGTGGTTAGGATTTGATGGCCAAAAAAAACATACGATTTTGAGTCGGTAAAGTCTTTGGTACTCTTGTGTTGGTATCACACATCGTGTATTGAAAACTTAATTAATTGAATATATTTGATATTTTTGGTCAAGAAACTTATATTTTGTTTGAATTCGTTTTTCTAATACAGGAATAAAATAATCCAAAATTTTTGCGTAGTATTGAATTAAAAATCACGTGGTCCCAAAATCTGTCTTACACTACATCAATTCGTCTTGTATCGATCCTTATTTGCACCAAGCCGTCTAATAAGTTGTAAATGGTTGTGGCAATACGAAATTAAACATGGCGTGTGAAAATAATAAAAGAGGGGCACGTGTGCAGCCGACTTTGGCACGTGAGATCTGGATATGAAAAAAGATATTGAGAAATCAATGATAGTATATGAGGAAGTTGGCCTATCAAGCGTGTGATGAAAGGGTGAGATTCATGTGATTATTTCACCCAAAAGACGATAGACAGGAGAAGAAGTTGGGCTGTCACTTATCAACCTTGTTTGTTGTTACAAAGTTTCACACACACAATCAGTGTTGAGTAGCAATTGAGCCTACAAAAGTTACAATTGAGACGTTCTCTTCTCTACAACTTTATCACATGGAAACATAAATTACAAATTTCGAATTTATTTTACATATTTTATGTCGATATATTACAAGGGGTTAGTTTATTGTACTAACTTACTCGAACAATTTTCATTTACTCTATAAGAAAATCAAAACAAACGTCATTATAAAACAATCCTCGTGGTATGTACACGATACCACTTGGAAATGGTCATTTTCCCTAGAAAATGGATTTCATAAAGTCACGTAATTGAAGTGGTAGTTGGTGGTGAAGATAAGAAGAGGAGAACGAGACAAAGATTTAACGACCTAAATATAATTTTCAATTAAAAAATGTGTCGTGATCAAATTGACGTCATTTTCTTATTCTTGATCGTGAATTATTGGTCTAAATTAAAATTAAAAAAAAAAAAATTGCATTATATTCATGAAATTTCTGACACAATTTAATTATCCCGTTTCAGAAGGATAAAAAGATCTGAAATTGTGTGGTGAAGCAAAAAACACCTGTTGAACGAAAACTTTGTGAAATGGTTAAATGAAAACGTATTTTATTGGCATTACCAAACTGTAGATCAGTTATACTTGGCTTTCAAACCCCTACTCCCCGTACAAACCTAACCCACCCAGAGCCCTACCTTTCGCACGTGCCATCGTCTTATGATTTCAGAGAGCGTTTTCCAGCAAATTAGCTCACAATGTCTCCATTATGTATAGAAGGAGCAAGGGCAATATGGTCATACTAATAAAGCCTAAGCAACAATGTTAAGGCCTTGTTTGAGCCATATTTTTGTTCCTTAAAATGAAAAATATGATTGTTATCCATAAATCAACATTTATGATTATCAATTTTTCTATCTCTTGTGTGGGCCCCAATAACGGTTATATGTTTCATTCTCATTTTCAAAAAAGTTGGCTCAAGTATGGGCTAAATTGTGAAACCTAATTATTTTCGTTGTGCAGAGCTAATATGCAAATTGATTTAGAAATTTCATTACGAGCAATTTAAAAATCTCACGCTTATAATTTTGATTTTGCTCTAATTTATCTTATAAGAGTTTGTTTGGTACGCATTTTGGGAGTAAGAATGCATTTTTATAGTTGATGTGATGGAGAACATATGGTTGAAAGGAAAAGTTGTTGATGTGATGAAAATATTATTTTATTAAATAATGTATAGTTGAAAATGAGTAGAAGAATGAGAATAAGAAAATTAATGTAGCTCAAAAAGAGATAAGAGGTTAGAGAAAATAGAATGCGACTTTCTCTTTTGAACTTCTTTTTTTCATAATCGCTACACCCACAAAATAGGACGTAGTTTCACATTGACACGAACTTCTATAAATCTTACATTTTTTGTGTTTATTTTCTTTTTGTAATTTTATTGCTCCTGATGGTAGAATTATGATTTCTAATTCTCAACAACCGAATATTTGATAGGTTAGACGATCCATTACGTTATATATTAATATCATTACCGAGCACAAAATATGCATTTAGTGTGTGTTTGATAGATATTATTTTGGAAGAATGTATTTTGGAATAGTAGATTGATGGAGAATGTGCGGTTGAAGAAGGAAAATTATTGATGTGATAAAAAATATTATTTTATTGAAAAATGTGCGATTAAAAATGAGTAGAAAAAAGAGAATAAGAAATTTAATGTGCCTCATACAAGGCTTAATCTCAAATGGTAAACAAGAACCTTATTTCTTGTGAACTTAGGATAGGTGACTTTGTACTCGAAGATTTTTATATTGTCTAAGTTGCAATACTTAGTCGCCAATGGGCCTGCTTTGGTGATTCATTGCCAGCAAGAAGACAATATTCTTATCATTTATTTAAACACCTAACAAAAATTTAAATATGTAACGTGCGAAAGATATTCTATCTTATGAATTGTGTAATGTGTTCTGTTACACACTTTAATTCCACGAAATTTCTTGTTTATGGTTCAGAGGCACTCTACAAGATTATAGGACATACGTGTTGCCTATATTTAGACATAGGTATCTAGTTGAGTCTACATATGACCATTTAAAATTGTCTAAATGGTTCAACTAATATACTAAGAACTTGTTTGATAGAAATTAAAATTGAAAAATTAGTCGTTATTGTTAATTTTTATTAGATGAGTGAGACCCAATAACAGCTATATTTTCAATTTTCAATTTTCAATTTTAATTAGATTTTAATCGGTGTCAAACGGACTCTAAATATTTCTATAAGAATTTATGTAAAACTTCAAAGACGCACAATATCAATAATTGATTAGAAACTTGGTCGGCAAAGAGTAAATGATACAACTCATCCGTATTTAATTTTAGCTTTTTATTCTTTAATATCGTGTCTAAACAAATTGTTAGTCATCCAACTTATAATATTATTTAATTTTGATTACTAATTTTTTTTCTTTACACTATTTTAAATAGGTCAAAAAAATTATTTTTGTTTCAATTTAAGCGTTGACATATCTCAATTTGCTAAATCAAGAGAAATATCGATGTGATGATGGAACTCTACATAAACTTTTACGATTATAGAACTGATGACCTCCAAATTTGAACATTCAAACTCTTAATAGATCCCTTGCCACCTCATCGTTCACCTATGCCTTTCGTGTACACTAGAACACCATTGACATGCAAAGGCCATTGTCCCAAGTTGAGGTTCAGGGACCGTTTGCACTATAACGATCACGTTACTTGCTAAAGAATTATATAATAAGTACAAGAGAAATAAATAGATATAATTTTGACCAGAGCTCGAATATTGCATACATTTTCTTCGATCAAACTTAGGGTATTTATATGGAATTAGAGTGTTGAGGTATTTATGAACTTTTGGACACATGCCGCTTCATACCGATGATTTTGTTTCTTTTATAACCATCATTGCACACGTGGGGCATTGTGTCCCTTGCCACATCGCTCAAAGAATATTTTATTTTTCTACGATCTTTCTAATTGGTGAAAGCATTGTAGCAAGAATAAAAGTGTTAGAAGATTTTCATCTTAGGAAGATCTTGTTGGCTTATACCCTAACTATCAAATTCAATTCGAAGGAAGAAACTAGAGGATTCCTCCAAAGCAGAGGCTCCATCCCTTTTTTCTTCGACTTGTGAGAAGATTGAACATCAGATCCATGCCCTTTGCCTTATTCGGAGGCTCGCCAGCCACCTTTCTGGGTACATCCTAATAAGTTGGAAATGCAACCTCATGAACATGTGCTATTGCGATCCATTATTAAACAACGCTTTCACATACTTTGAGTGTTGTTTACTGACTTTGGCGAGGTACATTTGGCTTGTGAGGAACCCTTGCGAGGTTCATGTGTAGAGCATGGCTTCCACTCGAAATGGAGTGATGTGGTAGATGTGTCTTATGTTGCCTTATTTTCCTACATGGCTTACACAAGACCTCCATGTGTTGAGGAGGTGTAACAAGAAATTTTATGTAGTAAAACTTCAAAAAAAAAAAACACATTAATATAAACTTATTGGTAACTTGGGGTGTAAAAACTCAAAACTAAAACACAATAGGGTAAAATACAAAAGAATAATGCTATATTATTAATAGAGATGCAATATGGATTAGGTGATAATAGGATCCCCTACTTCATTGTCCAATGTACTAAAGGCACAATATTCGGTTGACATTTAATAAGGGGACTCATAGTTACATAATCGATGATGAATCTCTACTGATAATAGATGATTCTATTCAATACAAAATGCCCATTTTATCAAGCGATCATATCACTTTGTTGTCGCCCAACTTAATTATACTTTGTAATATTTCGTTTACCCTTTTTTTTTTTTCTCTCTCTTCATAAATTGCTAAATTATTTTCTAGACAAATGTTTCCCTTCACTCGTATTATGGAGAGGGGTAGTCTCGTCATTCCAAAATTGAGATTAATAATTCAGGTAAGTTATCTCTCTTCAGCGAATAATGATGATTGAATGGGTTCAAAAACAGACAGACAGCACCTCTTCTTCTTTTTCAAACTGTCCAATCACGTGTCGACACGTGTGTGCTTTATTTTTGAACCAATCTCTAAACATATTTGTCTACATAATTGGTCTTCAGCTGGGTCGAGAAAACCTGTCTTTTAAACTTTGTTTGCAAGTTGGGAAAAAAAAAAAAAAAGATATTGTATATCCGTGTGCGGGGTGGGGTTGTTGATCTTAAGAAGGCATCTTATTTCTTTATTTTAATGCTTTTGTTTTTGTTGGTCTCTCTTTCGAGAAGGCGATTGCAGAGAACAACAACTGTCTCAGTGCAAAGAGAAAACAAGGATAGAAAGAGAAAGATATAGAGAGAAACGACAGCCTCAGAAACATCAGACAGAGATATAGAGATAGCAAGGTATATGGACTGAGTAAGAAATTCAAAGGAGAAGAATTCGAGAGTTTAATTTTTTATTTTTTCGAATCCCACAGAAAAAGAAAACGATGTGTGAGAGCTTTGCATACTTTTACAACCTGCAACTATAAGAGGTATGTATGTCAGTATGTGTACAAACATGAATTGTTTAAACAAAAAATTTTGTGAACGACGGCAAAAGACTCATTTGATGCTTTCACTTTTACTCCTACTTCCTTATTTATTCTTCTTTTTTTTGCTCTTCTATAATATTGTTTTTATTTTCTATGCTGTATTATACTTTTGATGAACAAAACTCGAAATTCTATAACGGGGTTTTCTTTTCTTGGATGGATCCGATGAAAAACTAAGTAGATAACAAGGAAGAAGGTGGGCAGTTGTTTGGGGGGGTAAAATGGACGTTATAATGAAGAAGAAGATACTGATATGGGAATAGCAGCTGCGTCACTCCCTTCTGTTACTTCTCATTCGAAAGGTCACAATTTAATTGAAATCTTGGATAAGGAAATATCACTCGAAATCTATGTCCCAAGAATTTCATCAAGGTATTTTCAGTTTCCCAAATGGATTCGAAAGATCACGACAAGAACAACACCACCAGCATCAACAACTCGTAGCGCAGCAGATCCGCCCGGATAAACTCAGAGTTCAAGGCTTTGAGCCTCCACCGCCATTGGTAGGTATGGAAGAAGAAGAATCCGGTGGACTTCCAGTGTATGAAACCGCAGGGATGTTGTCTGAAATGTTCAATTTTCCATCTGGTACAGCCACAGCTACAGAATTATTAGAGAACCAGATATCACAGAATTACCGGAATTCAAGACAAACTCCGCCTACCGGAGCCGCCTCTAGTGAGTGGTTTTCCAATCGGCAAGGGATGGTGGTGGGCGGTTTGGGGGATTCAAAAGAACAGACTGTAGTCAATGACACTGCTCATCACCACCACCACCAGAATCAGATTTCAGGCATTAATGCCGACTCTGCAGCAGCCATGCAGCTTTTCTTGATGAATCCACAACAGCAAAGGTCACCTTCACCATCTCACTCTCATCATCCTTCTCAGCCTTCTTCTTCGTCTACCCTCCACATGTTGCTTCCAAATCCTTCTTCTTCTTCCACTCTTCAAGCTTTCCACAACCAAGGAGGGGCTTTTAACGGCGTCGCATCCCGATTTACCTGGGTTCCAGACAGTGGCAATGAAACCAACCCTAATGAAATTCCGGGAGTTGTGGAAGGGCAAGGGCTTTCTTTGTCATTATCTTCTTCATTACAACACTTGGAAGCAACCAAGGCTGAGGAATTGAGAATTGGAGAAGGGGGGATGCTATTTTTTGGTCAAGGTGGAGGGTCAACTTCAACACCATACCAATTCAAGAATCTGGGTGGTGGCGTTGGTAATCAGCCACTGCATTTACAAGGGGAAGTGGGTCCGAACCACCAGCTACATGTCGGCTTAGGGTCTTCCTTTTCATCGGTCCATATGTTAAGGAATTCAAAGTACGCTAAGGCAGCCCAAGAATTATTGGAAGAATTTTGTAGTGTTGGTAGCACTCAATTCAAGAAGAACAAATTTGGTAAGCAGAAAAATACAAACCCTAGTTCCAATCCAAGTTTCTCCGGTGGTGGCGGTGGAAATTCATCATCTTCTTCAAAAGATCCTTCTCCATTATCAGCTGCTGATAGGCTCGAGCATCAGAGAAGGAAGGTTAAACTATTATCTATGCTTGATGAGGCATGTAATCAGTCACTCTCTCTCTTCTTAACTTCTTGCTCTATATCTCATCAAGGGCCAAATATTGTTATTAGTTTAGTGCATTCTTTCATAAAATCCACCATGGGACACATAAAATTATCCCAGAAATCATATATTTTTGGCAAGGTTGAATTTGTTTAATTTCTTAAAATATATTTGTATTCTTAAACCCAAAAATTTCCTTTTTTAATAGTGGTGGGGTATAATTAGGCCATATAGAATTTTCATTTGGTGAAACCACGAGAGACTAACACCCAACGCTGCTTACGTGTCCAGTAGGAAAAATGTTTCTATCTGCTGATTGGGAAGTTAGCCGCATCCTTGATCTTGTTTTACTGTTATATTACATGGATGAATTTCTCATTTTCTTGTCCCAGTTCTTATAAGTCAATCGATGTCCCATCAGTTGACTTGACAATTGATTTTCTTTCGATTAACATTTGATTATGCAAATAAACCTAGTCATATGTAGCAAATCTTGTTGTCTGTATTGGGAAAAAGAAGGCATAGAAATAGAGTGATGGACACATATTCTACATAAATATCAACAATCATTTCCCTGAACTACACTCTATTCAACAATTATTAAGTGCAATAATGATGATAAAGTCCACTTGTAATCTTGAATTATTTAGCTCAGCCAAACATCCCATAATCATTGATCTAGAACCATTTTTTGCAGGTGGATAAAAGATACAACCATTATTGCGAGCAAATGCAAATAGTGGTGAATTCTTTTGACATGGTGATGGGTTTTGGGGCGGCCGTTCCATACACATCTCTTGCACAGAAAGCCATGTCTCGCCATTTCCGGTGCCTGAAAGACGCCATAGCAGCACAACTGAAACACTGCTGTGAGCTATTAGGAGAAAAAGATGCTGCTGGTCTATCAGGAGTGACCAAAGGAGAGACTCCAAGGCTTAGAATTTTGGAACAAAGCCTTAGACAGCAAAGAGCATTTCATCAAATGGGAATGATGGAACAGGAAGCATGGAGACCCCAAAGAGGCTTGCCTGAACGCTCTGTCAACATTTTGAGAGCTTGGCTTTTTGAGCATTTTCTGCATCCGTACGTTTTTTCAGCTCTTTTTTCTTTCAACTAATTCGTTTTAACATAAATCTTTTTAACAAAAAGTTCATCACTAATAATTCATTATATTATTAGAGATTTCTATGATTAGACAATGCTTGATGCATTTCGACTTTTTCTTTTTCTTTTTTTCCCTTTCTTCTTGTGATCATCCTTAAGCTTCAAAGGTACAGAACTATATAACAGTGTTATTTCACGTTTTCTCGATCCTTTCAGTATTCTGTCTCAATTACATTGGCTTTCTAATTATTAACAGTAAAACGCATAAGATCCCATCAGTTTCTAGCTGACTTTTTATGACAACATGGAAAGGGCTATATTAACTGGCAGGCACTCGTAGTAGTGTTATCTTGATTCCACATTTCTACACATGATATACTTATAAGTTATAACTCGTCAAAGTCTCTCTCTAGGCTCTAGCATGGCCCCCTCCTCTAAGGTACTCTTGGTCGTTTTAGAAATCACACTATTTTCATAAATCAATATAGCTTCTAAACAATGTATTTGGACTTGAACCTACACTTCTATGAATACAGTATTCCTATATTTGGACTTGAACCTACAGTTCTGTGAATACAGTATTCCTATATCCCTTTATGAATGCTAGTATATAATATACGGATGTTGTAAATGTTTAAAGAGGGGTGACTGGGCCTGCAGTTGTCCACTTTACTTCTGAATCTGCTGCAGTACAGTTTGCTGCAACTGATTATTATTTTTCCCTCTTAGATTGTCACGCCCATGCAGGAAAAAAAGTGAAGAAAGCTTTAGATCCAATTTACGGAACAACGTATAAAGCTTGTGCATCTCTTTATATGGTTTGGGTATGAATTCTGAATGTAATGTCCTTTTCTTTTCTGGTCTCTTTCTCAGGTATCCAAGCGATGCAGATAAGCATCTGTTGGCTCGACAGACTGGTCTATCAAGAAACCAGGTATTTTTTTTTCCCGTAATGACGTTTCACTTTCACTTGCTGCATGACACAATTTTCATGAAACTTGTTTTATTTTGATATTAAAAACACGATTTCTTTTTTACTATTTTGAGAGAGAAAGCGAGAGATTTTGCATGAATTTGGAATTTTATTCTTCTTTCTGTTTAAGAAAAAGTTTAAGACTTTTTTTTATATTTCTTTTGTTTCATTGGATTCTTTCCCACAAAGAGAAATCTGAAATGGAGAGAAAAAAACCCTGTCAATATTAACAGCAGAAGCAAGTACGAGAGAGTGAGACATGAAAGTTTGCAGCTTTCAATCTTTCTTTATGTTCAAACTAAAAAAATCTAGTCTCTCTTTCTCTCTCTTACGTCCACCACACATTGAAATCCACTCAAGATAAACAATAAATGAATTTGTACTGAATACACAAGATTTTTGCTAAATTCTTTCTTTCTAGTTTCTATCATTTCTCAGTTCTATAAAAGATCGAATTTTTGTGCATGTTTTAGCTGCAATTAATGTAGTATCTTGCATACCACCCCTATAATGTAGTTATGAAAGTTGCCTGGTTTTGAATTTTCACTGATCTGACAATGAAGAGAGAAAATAAATCTTTATTCATGAAATTATGTAAGAATGTAAACTTTAATTACCCGTGATCCTTGAACAATTGTTGCCTATTTTTTTAGGAAACATTAGAGGTATTTAAGGTATTATGTAAGAACAATACACCAAAATCTTGTTTATATTATTGCTCTATAATCGACCCTACTTATTTCTTAGTAATAATATTGAATGACTCATCAGGGAAAATAACACAGTCAAAATCTTAAATTTTCTTTTTTACATTACGTAGGCATTATTAATAATTACATCATTAAATTCCATGAAGTCATTGAATCTACCAGGGTTAGTCAATTGCAGTGCAATCTTGACTCTTATGGTTTAATGATGGTGATTTTGTTTGTGTGTGTGTTTTCAGGTCTCAAACTGGTTCATTAATGCCAGGGTCCGTTTGTGGAAACCCATGGTAGAGGAGATGTATCAGCAAGAGGCCATAGAAGAAGAGGCAGAAGAGAGAGAGACTAATGCACAAACTTCAATGCAGACCAACACCACAATTGCTGCAGAGACAGCTGCTACTGCTTCTGCAATTACTCCATCAGGCAAAAGATCCCAAATCAATGAACCAGAAAACGACCCTTCATTCATTGCAATTAATGCTCACTCTTCCTCGGAAAACCAGGCAAAACAACCCAACATAATGCCTGGTTCCGCCTCCGCCATGGCAGCGCAATCTTTTCCGGCAGCTGCGAGCCACCAATATGGGACTGCCAATACTGATTCTGGAAACGCTGATATTAATGAATCAACGCTTATAAGATTTGGGAAGAGTGCAGGTGACGTGTCACTCACACTAGGGCTACGTCATGCCGGAAACCTACCGGAGAACAGTCCCTTTTTAGTTAGAGACTTTGGAGGATGTTAGAGCTAAATTATACGGTGATTAAAATAAGAAAATCTTCGTCAGTTGGTCTGTATTTTGCTTAGTGGATTATTTTTGTTTTCTTCATTTCTCTAGACAAATACATAATTAAAAAGTAGAAATTAAGTAATTTTAGCAAGGTGTACGAAATTTATCATAATTGTATAGTTACAATATGATAATTATTATATTCTGTATGTTATAAATATACATAATACTCAATTTGAGGTGGTTGTTTGCGTCCAACGGGAGATAACGCGAGTCTAATGTTCATAAGTTAATTTCCACGCATTATTTCTTGAAAAAAAAATGAGAGGCTGAAGGAATAAATTAAGTGGCTAATATTTTTTTAGAGTAGTTCAACCATTGTATATATTGGTTACTGTATGTATATTTAATCAATGTTCGATTTTTTCTTAACATACTTCATGAGATTATGAAGCATCGAGTAACACCCATCTTGAAATTTGATTACCAGATTGAACTTTAGCTGGATTGTGAGATATCACGAATTCAATAAAATATGTTAATAGTAAGGTTAACTATAATTAACTGAGTAGTGCTACTCATCCAGGGACTTATATTCCAACTAAAAAA
>CAIGRQ010018986.1:0-11060 GCA_903798375.1 Fraxinus sp. D2006-0159 | reverse complement strand
GCTACCTTACGATGGTGGACGAGCCATTTCTTCTCGACATGATCGGAAAAAAGGTTCTGCAAACTATTCTGGCAACAAAAATGGACACTTCAATTGAATGTGAGGTTGTAAAAGAAGAAAATTATGTGAAACTAACGACGAGGGAAGGGAAACTCTTGATGGCTAATGGAGGAACGTTGTCATGGAAGAATTCAATAACTCATGATGTTTCTCATAGATCTGCAACTAAAAACTAGGTTTTATAGGAAGTGGATATTTCTAATCTTGGGAATGAGAAGAAAAAATAAGAAATTTGGAGTGAGGGATTTATGAGGGTTTTGGAAAGAATTAAATAAAATAATAAAGTTTTGGGAAAGGAGATGAAGTGGGGTGTCATGGAAAATAAAGTTTTAAAGGTTTGAGATTATGGGTGTTAAATAAAAAAAATTGGATATAATTTGTAAAAGAATAAAAAGTTTGGATACTTAAAATTACAATTATTACTTTTAAATTTTGACATTTTTACTGTATTTAACTACAAATTTGACAGTAGAGGATTTTTCACACAAAATGTTTCAATATGAGGGTTTCTGTGATTTTCAATAAGTAGGGATTGTATCGCAAATGGAATCGTTTTTAGAAGATTTTCTACTATTATTCCTTAAATTTATAATAGAAAACTCAAAATATATTTTTTTACGTTTTGAGTGTCTCAAGAGAAAATTTTTAAAGTACTCAAAACATGAAGCAAGCGTTTAAATAAAATAGTATTCAAACAAAATTTTAAAAACTGTTTTTTCAAATAAAATTTAAAAATTATAAAAAAAACTGTAAGATAAATCTAAAATTTCTGAAAAAATAAAATTATAAAAACTTTTAGAAAAATAAAAATTATAAAAAGAAAAAATAGTTCAGACTCTTATAATTATCTAGATAAAGTTTTTTAAAAAATATTTAAATGAATATAAATAAAAATATTCTCATTCCACGTCATTAACTTTATTTTTATTTTCTATATTTTGAAGTCAGTTTTTTATTTTTTATTTTACTTTAGTGACGAAAAAAATTATAAAATTCATTAACTTTAAAATGTTCATATTATTAATGTAAAATTATTATATTTTTACTGAATAATCAAATTTCATGAAATAAAATGTCATAAAATAAATTTTCAAAATTTTAAATCCAACCTATTTTCTAGTTTTTAGTTTTGAAAAATAATTTTCAAAAATAGACAATCAAAGCAGAAAATTCAAAATAAATTGAAAATTGAAAATTGAAACACAAACTAAACGAACCCTTAATTTTTTCTAGAGGTTCTTCTAACCAAATAAAATACGTTAAATTTTTTTTTTTCAAACATGCTCAAAAATAAATTTCTTAACCTCGTAAAAAAATTTAACTTTTTAAAAGTCCTAAAGTTCCATGAATAAACAAATCAAGCACATTTAAAATTCAATTCATTACAGATTTTCAGTTGCAATTGAGTTCTAGTATCCAAAACAGTTTAAAGCTGAGCCCATTTTTGTCAAACATTCTTCGAGAACTCATTTTTTTTTTTTTCCAAAAAATTATTTTCAACGAACATTATCACAATAAAATATCTTACATATAAATCAAATTTTTTTTCTATTTTTTAACCACACATTATTAAAAAAATTACAATTATAAAAATATTTTTTTTTTAAAAAAATCTTTTTAACGAACATCAAGCGGGACTTAAGAAGAATCCAATCAAATTGACTCGATTGGATTCGACTATTAATTTCAACACTGGGGTCCACTCTTACATTTGTACGATCCTGGCCAACAAACTCATGGGATGGAGTGCTTTTTCAGTCTGTTCAAACTTAAAGCCGTGCATTGAGCCATTTACCCTACCAAAATCATACTCAATGGCCAAAATAAATTAGTAAAACCCTAATTTTTAAACCCTTTTCTCTTTGATCAACCCCTTTTGTCACCGATCTTTACTTTCTTCAGTTTTTTTATTTCACTTTAGATTGAATTTCAATTTGCATTTCGTTTTGATTAGCTTCTCCTGTAATTTATGGATTCTCAGGATCCGTCTGCACCACTACCACCGCTTCGTCCCCACCACCAGCCCCACCCTCAACAAACCCCAACCATCTATGCGGGTCCACCCCAAACCCATCACACTCAACCCCAACAGCACAACAACCCTTACACCATTTCCAACAACAACAATTCAGCCACCACCACCGCTACTATGATGCAACAACAAAATTTGTACCCCTTTAACACCATGGCTTCTGCCTCTGCGTCCAAGCCACTGGATCATCACTACTCTGATAAATTGGTTTCAGGTGGCGGAGGGGAGGCTGGAGGGTTTAGCATTGAGTCTGCCAGAAAGAAAAGGGGTCGGCCCAGAAAGTACTCACCTGATAACAGCATTGGGTTAGGTCTGTCCCCTGATCCTGCCACCAAGATTTCCTCTGCCATGGCCCTTACTGATTCTGGTGGTGGGGCCCCATTGTTTGAAACTGCTGCCAAGCGCAACCGTGGAAGGCCTCCCGGTTCCGTAAAGAGACAGTTGGATGCTCTAGGTTGTTGTCTCACCCGTTAAATCATTTTTTTTTATTAGGAATACGTACATGCATTTCATATTCGAGTGATTATGTTAGTGTAATAATGAACTTCCTTTTCTGGTGGGTAGGAGCACAGGGAGTTGGATTTACACCACATGTTATTACAGTGAAAGTGGGTGAGGTGAGTTAGTCAATAATGCTATTTTGATGATGATGATGTATTAGTACATATAAAAAGGGAAATTTGAAGTTCTATGAAATTGTTGCTTGTTGCATTCCTTGGTATGGATTCATTGCAATTACTACCCAGAGAATGTCCTATCCTTTTGCTGAATTTATTTGTAGATTCACCTCATTCCGAATAGGAAAAGAATAATCATATAAGGAAGGAGTCATCGCTCAAGTAGTCTTCATAATTGCATTTTTTTATATGTTGTGACAATAATATTAACCGCACCTTTGGTGATGAATAATACAAATTCAATTTGGTAAAATTATTGTTGAAATATACTTGAGTTGATAGTTGTGCAGCCAGACAGAGTCACATTATTAATTAGAATAAGTTAATAATTTTCTTTATGAAGTTAAGAGGCCAATGATAAGAACCCTACTAGAATAAAAAGTTATTTCTTTAGACAAGTATTGTTGTTAAAGGACAAGATGTCCATTAATTGATGTAGCAGAACGACAATGCTAAAATGGATGTGTTGGCATCACTAAAATGGATAAGAATCATAAGATAAAAATGGAATATATGCTATCAAGTGGAGGTAGCACCGACGGAGGGGTCAAGACATGTTTCGCATAAACCTAAAGAGGCTCTTGTTCATAAAAGTGACATGATCTGGAAAATGGTAGAAGAGAAAAGGGTAGACCAATCCTAAGTAGGCAATTATGTTGCTAAAGATATAGTAGCTTTGGATAATAAAAAAATGGATTCAAGTAGCCTACCCAGAATTTTTTGGGAAGAAGACAGCATCCGTTGGGAAACCAATTTATAAATTTTTTTATAAATTCACTCAAAGTCAAAAATTAATTTCAACCACACATTGTAACTACTATTCATTTATAATCCACAAATTTTGTGGACCCACTACTATTTTTCTTTATAAATTGTTTTATAAATTTGTCAAAAAAAGGCTTAGTGCTTGTTTGGAGAAATTTTGAGTGGGACTGAGTGTGGTTGGTTCGGTCCGGTTCTGAAGGGAACTAAACCGAACTAAATACCAATGTGAATCTTAGAAATGAAATTATTAGTTTCATATCCAACTATAGAATCGAACCGAAATCGAACAAACCAGTTTCGATCTAGTTCGGTTGGCTCTTTATATTGAAAAATTATAAAAATAAAGTATGAATCTACTTGTCAGATTGAAAATAGACAAAAAAATAGAATATGAAACCGCTTGTCATTCTTGTAATCTATCAATATAAAAAATCAATTAAACAAGGCAATGGATAAAAATTCACTCCAAAGCTCAAGATCAACTCATAAAGGTAAAAAAATGATAAACTATTAAACACAACATAAACGGTAAAATCCGGATTGAAAATTAATTGCTAAGAAAATCCATATAACAATATATATTAAAATGCATGATCCTCAAGGATCTTGATGGTCGGTCACTTTGGAAACAACAAGAAATTTGAGTTCTTATGAAATATTGAACTAAAAATATTTTTTCCCTATTGGGTTGCATTGAAGCCATAAATTTGTTGAGTATCTATAAATTATTTCAATTTGAATTTTGACTACACATTAGGTTTTGCTATAAAGGAGAGGAAAAGAAATGTATGCAACATGGATTTCTGTTGTTTCAAATATCTAGTGCATCTTGGGTGTGCAATGCACTAGTGAAAAGAAAAATTCGGGAGACTGACTGAATTCACTATTGGTTCTCAAGGTAGTACCGAAAATCGGATCGAAACCAATTGGTTCTCGATTCGTGGTCCCTAAACCGACTCATTTAGTAGAGGAATTGAAACTGAACCGGTCAATTCTATTTGGTTCTGGTCTGGTTCTATTGGTCCAGGGAAAGTATGTCCACCGCTTATTATAAATAGAAATGAGTCGCGGGTAAGTGGGTAGTAGTTGTGTATCCTACAAAATACGATCAAAATTAAGTTTGACTTTGACCTTTAATTATAATGAGATTATAATGTAAAACAAGCAAGAACTTAGTTCGTTGTTATTGTTAGTAAAAGAAGTAAATAATTGAATTCACCCGTTGTGTGGAAATAGTTGAGTCAATATAGTTTTGGGTCATTGGTAAGATTTAGGAGATGTTTGAATGTTGAGATAATAATAGTTTATATGTAGTTAGGTATGATATCTGTTTAGCTTAAAATATGCAAAAAAGGTATATAATCAAATACTCCCTGGTATGGGAGCTTAACACCTTTTTCCCAAATATTTGGCTTTGATGTAATCTGTGAAGTATGGTAAAATTTTATAGAACAGGTGATCATTTTTTTATGAATGCATGAATATATATGTAGCTGCTTCGTATCCCTTTTTGGAAAGATATTAGGGTTCATAGCTTCTTTTTGATAAGCATGAATATGCTTTAATATTTTCTCATGTGTTTGTTGTTCCATAAACCGAGTGAAATTGAAGATTGAGTTTATAGTTTTATTTAATAATTCAGAAATGAGCCATGATCGTGATTGTGACCTAGGATATAGGTTTATAGAACCTTTGGTTGTTTAATCACAAGACAATTTGGTGCCATAAATCACTTCATTTGCAGTGATAGATAGCGTGTTATTAAAGGCTAATTAGTGTTGTCCTTTTGATACATGATTGAAAGTTTTTCTTAATTCAAATTCTAAAAATAAGAGTACTCAGAAAATAATTGAGGACGGAAAAAGGTGACTGCAGAAAAGCTTTGAGTTTTCTATGAAGTTGTACTTCTTGTCTTGAGCATAACACCCTTTGATGGGAATCATTTTGTTTAAAGTTAATAATCTATTTCGCCTTTAGTAGGGACCCAGGTTTGTCTCAGAGTTTTGCAAATGAGGGTTACATTTGTGAAGTTTTGCTTCATAGGCGACTATTTATTTAATAATGCTATTAGTTTTATGAAGGCTTAGGAACTTTGGAAAAATTCCATGATAAAAAGTGTTATTGGAGCTTTGTGCAACAACAAGAAGTTAAGTGTTTCTTCAATGATATTGGGGCTGATAACATGAATATCTTTTTACCATTTCATTCAATCTTATACTCTATTATGATTTTACTATCATCCTTATTCTCCTTCTATGACAAAAACACATTTTTTGCTTAGTATAGTTAACTCAAAGGGCTTCTCCATAGTAATTTTATTTGCATCTACTCTAAATAAATGTTGAGTTACTTATATTAAATAAGAAAAAAAAAAAAGCATGTTATGATAACACGAGTACTTGTAAGTACCAGTTGAAAGGCTGGAGTTTTGCCTCTTGCACCATTTAAGAACTGCTTGAGTCAATTTATTTGTAACGTATGATTCTATATCTTATGTCAAATGTGTTAAATGCTTAGTTAATGAAAATAAATCTTAAGTTAGAACAATTTGAGAAACAGTTTGAACAGCAAAGGTTTCTGGTTAAGTAGATTTAAGACGGAATCCATAATTTCCTGGCACTCATAGTATGAATAAGGATGAGCTGGAATCAAGATAGATGATCAGGTTGTCCTTAAGAACACTTGTTTTAGCCTTTTAGGTAATTAGTTCGATTATTGGTAAGGAAAGAGGAATTAAAGACAATGTTATGTGTGAGACTAAGGCTGGTTTAAGGATGACCTGGAATCATGATAGATGATCAGGTTGTCCTAAAGAGTACTTGTTTAGGTAATTAGTTCACGAGGAATTAAAGATGATGTTATGTGCGAGACTAAAGCTGGTTAGATGATACGAATGGAAAGAGAGAAGTGTTATGGGGTTTCTGTGATTGGAAAATACATACCAGGGTAAAAGACAAGTTCTATAGAACAACTATTGGACTAGCTATGCTTCATGGTGCTTAGAATTTGGGAAATTAACGAGCAAAGCTCCTATTTGTTGGAGTTAAATGTAGAACAATTATTAGACTAGCTATGCTTCATGGTGCTTAGCATTTGGGAAATTTTGGGAAATTGATGAGCTGTGCTCCTATCTGCTACAGTACCATTATTTTTTTCCTAATCTTTTGTGCAATCGGTTGATATTAAAATCCTCATTCCATCACTATTTGTATTTTGAGGTATTAAAAATACATTTTATTTTTCTGAAATTACATTTGGTCTCTGTTCTGATTTACGGTTTTAGTAACAAATACTAAGAAAACCTCTTTTTAGTATTCGGATCTGAAAGAAAATGAGTTAGATTGATTTTCATACTAAGGAAGATATTTAACACTGACATTCTACTATTAATTGATTTCTTTTCTCTTTTTTTTTGGTGGCAAAGAGCGTGATAAATTAACTTTTACTGTTTTTTTTTCCTTTTTCTTACTAATCTAGTATCTAAAAGAAGCCTATGCATTAAGGAATAATCCATGAATTTTCTTGTTCCTTAATTTTTTTTTGTTTGGCTCTCATCTTTTGCAGGATATAGCTGCAGAGATCATGGCTTTCTCACAGCAAGGTCCTCGTACTGTTTGCATTCTATCTGCTAATGGTGCCATATGCAATGTCACCCTTCGGCAACCAGCAATGTCCGGCTGCACAGTAACATATGAGGTATGTGAAACTTGTTACGGATACGGCTATGGTGTCTATATGTCCTATACTTTTTTTCCCATTGATGATGCGTTGCTTCTTTTATCTCAAAAACAAGAGAGGTTCTAAAATGTCATAAATGTTCTAGTTATTCATATAGATATCTTTACTCAACTTAAAAATATATGTATTCGTAAATCAACATTTGCACATATGTGAAGGCTTTTAGGGTCCGAGGATTCTATTAATGGTGAACTTGCATATCATTTATTTGTAAAGGTGTTTTGCCAATGTGATTTATCTTTCTCATGTTTTACCGACATCCTTTGAGCTTTCTTCTCTCACAAGAACTAATTCAATAGACCAATGTGTCCTACTAGTGCTATCTTTATCGAATTCACAGTGGGCTAAATGGGTTTGATATATTGATGGTGATTTGATAATGGAAGCAATATTAAATTCATTTGTTATGACAAAAACATGCCATGCCTATGCTTTCTTTCTGCCACTTCTTTTATGCAGTATTAAATTCGTTTGTTATACACTTAAATTGGAAAAGAATATTATCCAACTCATTTCTTGTGGGTGATAAGAAATGTAGTAGCAGCACAATAGGCAATGACTCTATCCTCTCCTAAGTATAGACTCTTGCCTTTTCTACTTTTTACTGGCTATTTTTCAATAAAGTAGGCTCACATTGACTCTTGATAAAGTTAAGCATTCACGGCATACAAATAGATACATAGTGGGTACTTGAATCAGAGGGTTCGCAATCTGATATTCCATGCAAACGCAAACTAAAAGTGTATGACAAAAGTGGCAAGCAACATGGGAGAGTCAAATGGGAGTACATGTAACTATATACCACTCGATATTTAGAGGAAAAAAAAAAGGTTCTTTTTTCTCCTTATTTAGGAGACACTGGAGACTCAAAAAGATAAAAAAGCAAAGGTTGAGATTGTATGATGATAAAGATCGAGCTAAATTAAATTTTTCTTAGATGAGTTGAATAGGAATTTTGAAGCCATCTTTCTAAACTTGGTCATATCTGAGCAATATTAAATCAATACTAACATATGTTTGAGTTTGTTGTTGTAGCTTGTGCATGACACTGCATTCCTCTATTTGCAGGGTCGGTTTGAAATCATCTCTTTGTCAGGTTCCTTCTTCCGATCGGAGAGTAACGGTGGCAGCCGAACTGGTGGCCTGAGTGTCTCATTGGCTGGGTCAGATGGTAGAGTTTTGGGTGGTGGAGTTGCTGGAATGCTTAAAGCTGCATCACCAGTACAGGTATAGTTTTAGACTCTCTGCGCGTATGTATATCTGTTAAGTCATTTTAAACCATTGAACCGTACTTTTCTCTACCAGATTGTGGTGGGCAGCTTCATTGCAGATGGGAAAAAACCCAAGTCTGAGCCATCTTTGGCTGCACCTGTGCATATGTTGAACTCCGGTGCTCCAGTGATGGGGGTCGGACCTTCTTCAAGTGATTCATCTGAGAATGACGGTGGTCCTCTTAATCATGGCTCAGAACCTTACGGTGGCCAGCAAATTCCAAATATGTCAATGTATTCAAATATGGGCTGGCCAAATTCCACCATCAAAATGTTTCCTAATTAACCTTACTTTCCCTTGAATATAATGCTCCAGTTCAAGCTTGAGAGGTTGGTTACCAATGCTAACAGGCGGAGTTCTTCCTTCCTAGAGTCAATTTTTTCATAAAAAAATGTCTTTTTATTCTCTTTAGCTCTTATTAGTGTTAGGAGATGAGGATGTTCTCTTGCAGATTTAAATATGGCTAATTTACTGCAAGCTAACGCATGTTTTCTGCATTCTTGGTGTGTGTGACTACATTTATGAACTTCATTTATAAATTATTGGATATAAAATCCTTAAGAATGGATTTACATTACAAGAAATCTCTTACTAAGTCTCCAGTATAAAATAATATTTTCAGTCTCACTACAAGAAATTCTTTTACTCATTTTCAACCATACATTCTTCAATAAAATAATATTTTCAGTCACATCAATAACGTTTCTTTCTTTTTCAATCACACTTTCTTCATTAATCTACTATTTCAGAATATATTCTTTCAAAATAATGTGAATCAAACACACCCTAATTACAAGGCATGACATACATTTGATGCATCACTATGAAGATCGAAACTTGGATTGGTATATCGTTTTGAAATTTTTATATGTTAAGACCGCTCACAGCTTTGATGATTTCAATCTTAGCATTGGTTTTTTTATTTTTTATTTTTTATTTTTTATTTTTAAAAGTAAAACACAAATACAGGTTCAGTAGATTTTCAGGCTTGATTGGAATTCTCTAACCATGTAATATATTGAACTCGCATAGGTGGGATATATAGTGACCGAGAGAAATAATAGTGCGAAGAAATGAAATACGTGTGAAAGATTAACTTTCCATACAAAGATGAAGCATGTAAAATCTTTAAAGATCTTAAAACTGTAAAGGTAATGTCTGTCCATCTAAACAAAAGCACGTATTTGGCAAGAAAGCCGAGAGGTCCATACTCTTGATAACGACAATAGTTTCAACTCTAAAATGCAAGTGAATCGATAACTTGGTTTCACTCTTGATATATGTAGGTAACTAAATCTTGATAAAAAAAGGTGATGTCTATTGCATTTGAGAATATTCTGGATAGTCCATTGTCCTTCATCTTGAGTGATGCAATGAACGGTGAAGGTCGAGCATGTTTCTACTCAAATATGATAACCTGAGCTATCTGATCCCTTTCAAAATAGTATGTAACCCAGACTCAAGAAAAAAGACATTCCTCAAATGAAGTGAATGCTCGTGTGCAGTGTTCAAGCTGATCTTGTATAAATTCATCCTTGACACATTGGTGTTGATTGGTGGAGTACACCAAAGAACCAATATAGGGGGTGATACGAGAGGAAGAGTCTAAGAAATGCCAAAGAGAGCGTGATAGAAAATGATATAGAGATTATAGATCCATATATGCTTTAATCAATTCATTTTCTCATATAATAAACCCTAGATTCATCTCCACGNACTTTAATTTCTCATGAATTTCAACTATGGAGTGACTATAATACCACTTGATAGAAAATAAAAAAGGGATTATAGATCCATATATTTTTTAATCAATTCATTTTCTCATATAATTAACCGTAGATTCATCTCCACGTTGAAATCCAAGAAAATAACAAAATATAAAACATACCTATATCCATAGTAATTTGATTTTTTTTGCATGGATGTGTTAATATCTTCCAATTGATTAGTAGTCTTCACTTCAAATTTTTGCTCTCTATTGATGGGGATGCAGAGAATCTCAATAGCACGTCATGAAATGTCATTATCTTTAATTTGTTTCAAATCGACCCCTCTTCAATCTAAAACAAAATTTCGATCTTTACACTTTAATTCCATGAAATAATACATATTAGTTAAAATTTATCTTTATTGAATCACTTTAATTGACTAATATTCTTTAAATAATAGCACCACACATTTTAATATATTACTTGTGGCCCCAAATATGTTAGAAATTTTCAACAATCTCCCACTGGGCCATGTAATTTTATAAATGTGAACAACCTTATGAGATCAAAATTTTGCTATTATTATTATGGGTATTTCAAACAATCTTGTCCATTAGTCATTTTGATATAGGATCAAAGCGATTTTCGTCACATTTTACGTGAATAAATCCATCAATGGTCACGTACACCCAAACAACCAATGACATAGATCAATCATGGAAGTGTAGCATGGAAATTACATGTTACGTGATCTAAACATGTCTATTTCCAACTGGTCCAACCTTATTTCTTAAGTGAGATCAGTAC
>CAIGRQ010018915.1:0-16703 GCA_903798375.1 Fraxinus sp. D2006-0159 | reverse complement strand
CAATTTGTTGATCTATATCAGAGTTGTTGGTTTACGATAAAAGATTTGAGAGAGAATTAGAATCTTAATGAAATGCTTTGCTGAACACATGAAATCTATTTCCCCACGTACAATATTATTCCTTTCTACTTCTACTATTCTAATTGTGTCCTGGCCGCCCCTCCAACTACAGAAAAAAGGAAATCTGAAATATCAATGTAGATGGAAACACACTAAAGAAATGGTCTAAATATATAACCTTTTCCCCATCAGCAAGCTTTTCGAAGAAATCAGTAAGTGGCTTCACATATTGGGAAAGACTTGTAATGCCATTTGTATCAAATGAATGAATCCCAGAACCAGTCAAATCTATTGCAGTAACTTTATATCCACCTTCTTCTAACAGAGCAATTGTTTTATACCAGCACCAGGCCCCAAAACCACCACCATGGACAAGGACAAAATGGTTGGTCTCTATATTATCAAGCTTGATATCCTGTCAAATAGAAAATTTTGTTACAAGGATGATGCAGAAGGCAACACAAGCAAATAAATTTCTTGAATCAAATTCAAGAAATTCAGCAAGACAAAATCATATTTAGCTTTCATGGCACCACGCTGAAGTTAAGGTAACAGAAGATTAGAAAGACTTCGAATCCCATCTAAGTGAGACCAGAAACACAGGAAAAGTCATAAACTTAGAATCATTTTGAACATGAAAAATCAGTGCAAATCATCTTAATTTACCATGTGAATAATGGTTTCTTGCCACCACGCATAATGGCAAAACAGTCAAAAAAGGGAAAACACCACCCATTCCAGCCAACTGGAGTAAAACATTAGCCATTTAGCAACTCGTACAGACATAATAAGTAGAAAAGGGGTTGAACCCTCTTTTGTTTACGACACCTTGATGGTCCGTACAGTCTACATTTTGAGGATAATTTGTCAGTTGCGACAATTGCTAAGTGAGTTTTCGCTAACAAAAGACCATGGATAATAAAACTTTTCTAGCTTGAATTGCTGAATAGATAATTGATATTTGATGGTCCAAAGTTTGAAAGGATGTTGTTTGCTTTCATAAATAAAGGATATAAACAATTGGTATCATAGAGAATAACTTTGGATGCTCTGGTAGGAGGAAGGGTGACAAACTTGGTTCTCTGAGGCGAGGAAAAAAAAAAGAATAAAAATGTGTAAATAAGAATCAAGAGTCAAAATCATATTTACTCTATTATTTACAAACTTTAGTGTCAGAATCATACAAAAGTGCAGAGCAAGACGGTAACTATTCAAATTGGTAAAAAGGGAAAGTTACACCAGTAGGTAATAAACCAATGGTAAAGATAAACAATATTGACAGCCAGTCGTCACTTTCTCCAGCAGCCTAATATCTGAACACAAACTCCAATAAAGCTTTCTACTTTACAACTTTACAGCTGACATGATTATTGTATAAGGACCAATCATCGTAGAGTTCATATCACGATTTCTCGAATTTGACCACTAGTTTGGAAACTTTACTCAAGCTCAGCTTATCAATTGTTCACATACAAACCAACATTTCACAATACAAAACCATCACCAATCTACTAGAACGAACTAAAATTAAGATTAATTAGCATTCCAAAGCTATAAAATTAATCAGAAAAATAGAGTAATAACTAAATAAAATCAAAAAAGGAAATGCAATCTGGATTCACCTGATTGATGAGTTGGTGAGGTTGAAGCAGAGGATCGGTGAGGGACCGAGTCCGAGAGCTTGAGCACCGATTCAACGCCTGATTCCTCTTAGAGTTCCCACTCGGATACCTCAAGGAAGTGGACCGATCAAATGTAGAAGCGCCGCCATTGTGCAACTGTTGCTGAAAAAGTATCGCCGCTGCCAACGCTTGCTCATGAATTAGGTTCTCCTCTTTCCTAGAAGACCGAAACCTTGTGCTCCCGCCTCCACCTGCACCTCCTCGGCCACCAGAAGCTGCCGCCGAGTGGTTCGTTATCCGCTTTGACGGCGGTCTCTTCTTCACTTTTGATTTATTATCTCGTGACAAGCATAATCCCATTCTGAGTTTGATTGCTATTCGATCTTTACATGCAAATATAGTTAATAGAACTGTGTGAGTAAATATATATAGAGAGAGGGAGGATATATATACGTATATGTGTATGTATATGCTGTGTCACGGGAAGGGATGAGGAGGGACGATGAAGCTAAAGGGTGTGAACGGGGACTAAAAAGCATGGTTTTGGTGATTATTACTAAAATAGCCTTTCCTTGCTTTTTTATGTCCTTGTGGTAGAAATTAAAATTAATATTTTAATCTAATTCAAAGTAACTACATATTTAATAAGAATCACGATTTTTCAATCAAACATTTTATCGATTTTTTTCAAAATTTGTTAAAAAGTTTGATTTTATTCCCCACAAAATAAGATCTATGTTCATTTTACTTTTAATTTAATGAAAAATGATGGGTATAGTGGTCTTTTTCAAAGTTTACTTTTTGACCATGGAGAATATTTGCACCAATGTTTTATTAATTGCACTTATAATCTTCCATCTTTATTTATAGTGATACTTAGCCCCATGTTTGAGCCATATTTTCCACAAAGAAAGAGTTTTTTAATAATAATTTTTTTGGAAAATATGCGATTAAAAAGTAAAGAAAAAAAATTTGTTTTTATGTTCAAATTATTTTACTGAGAAAATGTGATTGAAAATTAATTTGGATTAAAATAAATTTTTAGATAATGAAGATCAAGGTCTTGTATTCTTAATTTTTTGAAGCATTTTTACTCTCAATATTCTATTAATTAACACCTCTTATATAATAATGATTTTTGTCTAAAAAATTTGTTTGAAGGACATAAATGACTTATATTGCCCATAATATTTAAAAAGACAATTAATGCAAAAGAGAGACAATACTTTCCTCATTTTAAAGTACACAAATAAAATAACAAAAATATGCTAATTAATGAAATGTTCCATATAAGAATTTGACAAAAAAAAATAAAATAAAAATGTAGAGACATAAAGCTAACTACTTGTTTGGGGCAAAAAAAATTTGGAACAGTAGCCATCTGACAACACGATCCATCTCTTCTGTGCCAAATTTGACAATGTAAAACTTGAATCCCACATTTACCTTTTACCCAAGTACGCAATCACTTTCCCACCATTCCAGTCTAGCTTAGCCCCAAACGAAGAAGTGTAACCTATAGTGTTCTCTCCGTCGTGCAGAGCCGTTGACCGTCCGCCGGTGACTTCCCCTGTCAAAAACCATACATCGTCGTTCACAAATCTTCAACTGGTATCCTCTTTACTATAGTTTCCATTTAACGAAGCACTCAGGGCTGTGACAAAGCTCCATTTCTTACCGAAAATTTCTACTGGAGCTCGACAAGGGTGTCGCCTATAAGTTGTGTTAGTCCGATAGCGCAAACAGTGTTACCTTTTCTTCAATCCCTTCTCCAAAGTCCATGGATCAGTTCTCCAATCAGGTCAACAATTCGACCCTGCTCTAGAAATACCTTTTCACTGATTTTATTTTTTACAGCTCCATGTTCCATTCCCGTAGATGGGTGACGTTCGTGATATTGGTTCTTCAAGTGCACATGATTGCCTGAACAACTCAGGCTCCAAAAAATATACGAGATGGAACCATGCAGAGATGAAAACTTAATGCTGCATGTGAGACCGCCATTGCCAAAGGTCATCGACATTGTAAGTGTTTCATGAAACACAGCTGGGGGCGTGTTATTACACTTTTTAACTCCATCTCTGGCCACAATTGGAGCAAACAACTTTGCAACCATTGGGACGCAATACGTCGAGAACACAAACGTCTCACCGAGCTATTGGCTTGTATTGGGGTCGAATACAACTCATCGACGGGTCAATCATAGCATCCAAAGAATGGTGGACCCGATAAATCAAGGTACGAAGTTGAAAAGATTGTAATAGTACATAAATAATGATTAAATCACTTGCATTTATGTGCTTCATAACCTTGGCTAAATTCGAACCGTATCCACGAAAACAACTTGCATTTAGATAAAGCTGGAGGGGTTGTTTCAATCTTTGATTTGAGTTGAGACTTGCTCTTTCGAGCCCATGCAATTTAAGAATGGGCCATTTTATCGAAAATGTGGGATTATGCAGTGTGTTGATGAGTTCTGGGTGTTTTCTATATACAAGTTTCCCTCAGACATTTATTAGCTTCAATAAGTTGTGAGAAGTGGTAGTGATTGATTCAATAAATTAGTTGCCTGAGATGCTTTACTTTATAATGTTCATGCCTGCTGCTTATTTCATTTCCCTTGCTATTGTGATATGTATTAAGTGCCCTAGAATTGATGAGGTGAGAAATGTGCATAAGTGTGTTATTAAAACTTGATAGTAATTTCCTTGGACTAAAAGTGATAGTTTTTTTTAGCTGGCACTGGGGTACCTAGTTTCTTTAAATGTCGTACGGTTCATATGCTTATAGCCTTGCTATGTTGTTTCTAGTTAACTTGTAAGGAATATCTCATCATCATTCCATCTTGGAGCTTTTAAAGTCAATTTATGTCAAGAAAATGCCCATATTTAGCTCAAGTCTTTCTCTTCTGTTCACAGAGGGATTTAACTTCCACAAGTACTATCCATAACATGCACATTACTATAACATAGAAAGTGAGAAGTTCAATCTTTTCCTATAATCACGTGAAGACCTGTAATTAACCATTATGGCTCCCATATAAAGTTGCGAATCGTATGCCATATTACAAAATTGTTATCCCTTTAATCGAATGCCACAACTATTTTTCGTTAATCTATGTTTTGTGCCGTGTCAGTGACGATATAACATTTCCGTTTCCTACTCAATAGCATTTGTGTTATTGTGCAACCGTTATTGCAGTAGAATAAGGACTACAAGAATTTTAAAGATAAAGAAATCGATGAGATCTGCATCCGATATCATTAGCTTTTCGACGATATTATGACGGTGACAAGTAGGCAATGACCCCGACAAAGTTATGTTGAACGGACATCGATTTGTTCGAAGACAATGCGGTTGACGACCACAGGGATGTAATCCCTATCGAAGGGATGAGGGAGACAAAGAAAAATGTAATTCCAGCATGAATATTTCCAATGCCAGAAGCGACGAAAAAAGAAAATCGACGACGACTTCACAAAAAGGGAAGAAAAAGAAAATTCCTGTTTAGGAGTTTTCATTTCCCATTAATGGGCAAACAGTGTCGTTGAGGAAGTGGTGGCGAAGTTAAATACCATTATGGCACCGACTGAAAATGCTGGAGTTGCCTGTGTCGAACAGTTGCTTGCAATTGGAAGGTTCGAGCGATGAACCCCTCTGTACTTTTACGCATGTACGCTTCTAGCACAAAGCGCTATCATGATATGCTCGGCTTCATGCGAGACGCAAATGAGAAATTTGAGTGGATTGAGTGACAGTTTAATGAGTATAACAAATCACTCCATTAGTGACACTACCAACTCTAGTATTTGTGTGTTTTTCTTTTTCTTTTTTTTATTCGTTTTTTCTGGTACAATTAAGGATTTATGTACTTTTAGTCATGTACTTTAACATTATGTTCTATTTCATAGGTGATTATGTTATTTAGGTTTGTTTTAAAATTTATTAGTTTATTTCTTATCTCAAAGAGTACATGCATAATAAACAACTCTTACAAGTAATGTACATCTTTTGGAAATTTTTTAGCACTAGCTGAATAAAGTGTAACATGTCCATAGTGATGCAGCTATTTTTTTTTTAATAGTTGGTACAACTTGTATGTTGAAATGCCAATCAAAGAAAACACTTGCCAACCTTGTATACTCCTCTATAAATTAGTTGTTTGGAATAAGGAATAATAATATATGAAGTCCTTAGGTTAGTAACACAATAGGTTAGTAACACAACTTTGTACTGCAGTCCAAATTTTTTCATCACGTGTTGAAGAAAAAAAACCAATTTTTATTCCTGAATTTTACAATGGATGATCTGAATTTCAATTGTGTGCTTTAATCGGGCTTCGATGAGGAAGAAGAAGTTGATGATGATGATTTTTTAGCCAACCGACGGATGATGTAACCATATGAGTTAAGTATTGTAGAATTGCATACAATGAAGCGAGGAACTACTATCGCAAACAACGGCGTCATATTCGAAGATTTCCTTTTCCAAAAATGGTCACATATTTATGAAGGAAGCAATGGAAGAGAACAAACATATGTGCTATCAAGAGTTCTGAATGTACCTACAACTATTATGACATTTTGTACATATTCTGCAGGATGAATATGGCTTATGCAGTAGCCAAAATGTAGATATCTATGAGCAAGTTGGAATGTTCTTATGCATATTAGCTCATGGAAAGGGATATCGGCAAGCCACAATGATATTCAATCATTTGTTGCAAAGAGTATGCCACTACTTCAAAGAGGTTCTCTGTGTCGTCGTTGCATTATCAGCACATCTCATACAACCCAATCCAAACTATAACGATGGCGAGGAGCCCTATAGGCTGGACCCGACTAAGCACTCTCTATTTCAAGATTGTATTGAAACTATTGATGGAAAACATGTGAAAGTTGTTCTACCGCGTCACAAGCGTTTGAATCTTATAGGCTGAAAAAGAGTACCAACGCAAAATGTGTTGGTCGCATGTGATTTTAATTTATATTTCACGTTTGTGCTTGCTAGAACAATCGAGAATACGCATGATGCTTGAATACTAGCTCGTGTTATATACAATCTAGAAATTCACTTTTTGCTACCAGAGAGGGGTAAATATTATTTGGTTGACTACGATTTTGCTCATTGACTGGGATATATGGTACCATACAAAGGATCAGTTATATTGTGTAATTCTCAAGAGTTTGGCGACGATGAAACATGTCGTCGTCTCCATTTTTGGAATGCTCGTGAGAGGTTTAACTGCAGACACTTTTCATGCAGACACGTTATTGAACGTGTCTTTAGTGTGTGGAAGCAAAGACGACAAATCCTTGACTGTATGTCTAGCCATTCATTTCAAACTCAAGTTACAGTTGTCGTCGCAACGATAAGTATTCATATTGTTTTACGCTATTTTGGATTTGTGGAGGAGGCGTTTATGAGAGCAGAGACAGATGACAATGCATCCGAGGTAGAGCACCCTAACGCTGAAGACAAAATACATGCCAAAATGAATGTAACTAAAATGTAATGAAGTGGGTCGGAAAGACTTCGCGATTATATGACACAGAAACAATGACGATATAATTCTTATGGAACGCAACATTTTGCACGTGTAGAGTTCTACGAACATAGAAAAATAAATTGATATATATGTTGACCTTTTTCTTTTTCATTTGTACGATGAAATTCATTTCTATCTAAAGCCAATCCGGAGCCATACGTAGCACCGAGATGTACACGTCAATGATGTTGCAAAAAATTTCTTTCATGTGATTTCAAAAGTTTCAGTCTTTCACGTGTTGAAAACCACTTTTTTGTTTCAAAAGTTTTCTAAATCAAAAGAGGAAAGGAGGGCAAAAATGTAAAATTGCAATAAATTCCATTTGACCCAAAAGATGTTCACTATAGCAAGTCCTCTTTGATGTGATGTGAGACTACATTTTTTGGGAGAAAGAATGGGGATCAAACGAGTGTGAATATAAAAGAGGCAGTTTTGTGGTTGTTGTTCACAAGCTATTTCTTTGGTCGGCTCAGTCATTTTGGATGGACCCAAGTTAGTTGAGCTGCTTGGAAGTGAATGGCATTTCATATGACATCTTTCTATCTAAGAGATAAGCGTCCCTTTTTCATCTCTATTTCTAGAATACTCATTTGCTGGCTTCCTTTTTTCTATTTTTTTTTCTAGATATGGAAATGGTTCTTAAAATCTATGGAGAATTGAGTACAAATTGTGGGAAATTTGTTCTCTTTTCCGACTAAGCTTAAAATCAAGCAATTTGTTATATATTTATATCTACAGCTCATTCCACTTATGCTTCAAATTGTGGCGATTTTTTCACTATGGCTTACAGTTTTGAGAATATTTAAAGATTGTAATAGATCTTGTAAGTTGTGTTACATTTGCCCTCTTCTGTTGTTTTTTTTTTCTAGATTGGAAACATTTTTTTTCTAGATATGCTTTTCATGTTGAAAATCTTTGGAGAAATGAGTACAAATTGTGGGAATTTTGCAGTGAAACCTTTGGACTATTCATTGCAAGATGAGTGGAAATGAAGAAATTGAATAGAACATGAATCCTCTTTTTCTTTCTTTTTGAATATGCTTATTGCAGTCTAGATGTGATCGTATATTGAATCAATTTTTGCTTCCTGCTAATTGTTTGTATAAATATGCGCTTCAATTGTGATTTTTGGGTTGGTTGTGGAAACTTATTGACTTGGTTGCAGATAGATTTATATTTTTATTAAAAAAATTTTGATGCATGCGTAATTTTCATAAATGAGTATCGACAAAGTTTGAAAGCAGTACCTCTCTTGATATCATGCTTGTGGTTCAGTAATTTTTCTGCAATTTCTATATGGTTTTGTGTATTTATAAATGCTTTCTTTGTGAAACTATGTACTATTGTAGAAGTTAGGTTGTTGAATTTTGTGATGCCCAAATATCTGCCTATCTGTTGCTGGTTGGATTGTTACTATGGCCCGATTTGTCAGCCCAGCATACTGGTCCAATAAGTGGAAGAATCTGGAGTTACTGGTCGAATACGTTTTTAATGGATGATTGACATGTGGCTGAATATGCACCGTTGGATGATAAATTGGCCTTGTTTAATATAAATACTGGCCGATGACTTTAGGATTTTCATTTTTGGAAATCGAACAGCTTTCTCTCTCATTTTCATCTTGTCTATATATTTTGAGCAATTTTCTCCATAAATACTGAGTGATTGTAAGGGAAAAAATATGGTATTTTCTTTTGTGTGAGATACTACTTTTCTTGAGAGGATTTTTATAAGTTGAGAGAGATCAAAGAGCTTTGTGTTATTTTAATCGGAACTTTGCCTATTTTTGGCGGTGCTAGTGGATTTAAGCTTAATCTTAAAGGATGCTCAACAGGAGATTGTGCAGTCAACGAACTCCGGGCCTTTAGCCAAAATTCTTTTGTGTTCGTTTATTTCCTATTTTTTTGCTTTGTGTTTTTTTGTTTAAAGTGTTGAGTAATCGATTCATAATATCTGGGACCAACAGTGGTATCAGAGCGAGAATTTTTTTGATCCATCTTCAATTTTATTTTATTTTTTTTAAAAAGAATCTTGATCTACTTTTTGTTTGACTTTTCAACTTTAGAGTAAACGTTAGATCTGAGGTGATCTGTTAATATTTTTGAAGAACTTCCTTCGATCTGAACATAGAGTTGATTCTTGGCATTTTCGAGTATTTCTTTTATATTCGTAGTTCTGGCAACGAATTCTTAACCCTTTTCCCTTTAAAAGAACCGGCTGGAGTTTGTTTGTTTGTTTTTTTTTTTTTTTAAAGTATCTCCAAAACCTCCCTAAATTGACCTTTGTGTAGGGGTCCATGAGAGAACCCTAGAATTTGAGAGAATTAGGTTTTCAGTTAAGGAAATTAAAAACGTTTTACTGGTTCTTAAAATTTATATTCTCCTACTTTGTGTGTATTGTAATATTTTGATTGAGTTTAAATTCATATTCTTGTTTTGAACTACTGCATATTGTGAATTTTGTGAATATTTTGAAATTATTTGCATTGAATCTTCTCCATTTATTGCTTACCTAGTGTAAGTATAACATGCTATCAATTTTTCCTGCCCATATTTGGATTACATTCTTTATCTTGTACTTGGTTTATTCGAAATTGTTCTATTTGATATATTCTTATTTATATCTTATCTGATTACAATTACTACATTGTTACAAAGCATGACTTCCAAAGTAGATGTTTAGATTTGGGATGGCAAAAGAGACTTTAGCCTCTGGTGCCAGAAAATTAGGGCTCTCGTGCTACAATTAAAATGTGCTAAGGCTATTGATGAATCTTGGCCAGATCTGTCTGTTGATAAGATAATTGAACAAGATGAATTAGCCTCGAGTACTATGTTTATTCACTTATCTAATTCTGTAATTAGGAAAGTAGGGAAAACTGAAAATACGATAAAATTGTGGGTTGCTTTAGAGAAACAGTGTCTCACTAAGACTCTACCAAATAAGTGTTTTCTTTGGAGACAATTTTTCAATTTTAAGTTTGATCCTAGTAATGATTTAGAAGAAAACATGGATACATTTAATAGGATCACTCTGGATTTGATAAATTGTGGTGAAAAGATCTTTGGTGAACAGAAAGTGGTTAGTGTAATTAATGCACTAGAGAGAATTATAAGAATATAAAAAATGCCTTAGAATATGGTAGAAGTGACCTGACTATTGATGTAATTCACAGTTCTCTTTTGAACAGAGAACTAGAATATAAATCTGAACATAAAGAGGTTTTTCACATTGAGAATGTTTCATCCAATCAAAAACCTCGAGTCAAGGGTGTGAGTAATTTTAGTCAATCTAATTACAATAAGGATAAGAATCTTGTTAAGGAGAAATGGGGTAATAACAAAGGAAAAGATAAAAAGACCAATAAAAGAAAAGCAAAGAATAAAAAAAATGTTATTACTGTGGAAAAATAGGTCATTTTATCAAAGACTTTTAAAAAGTTAATGATCAAAAGAATGGATCTAATGTTGAGAATGGTTATTTGCCATTGCTGCCTCTTATAAAGAATCAGAGGCTAATGTTGGGGTAGCCTACGTATCTTCAATTGAAAGTTCTGATCAGAATTGGGTTCTGGAATCAGGTTGTTCATTTCACATGAGTCCCAGCATTAATTGGTTTTCTGACTTCTCCAATCTTGATGGAGGCTTTATGAAACTTGGAAACAATGAGTAATGCCAAATTAAAGGCATTGGCAATATTGTTTTGAAACTGGAAAAAGGTCAATACATAATGTTAAAACATAATAGGTATGTACCAGTACTAAGGAGAAATCTTATATCTTTAGGTATTTTATATGATGAGAAATACCATATTGAGATTAAGAATGGTTTCACAAACTTAATCAGAGAACAGAACCTTATTGCCAGCTCACAAAAAACTAATGGAATCTATGTTATAAAAGCTAAATCCGTCTCACTCAATAGTGCTGTAAACTTAGTGACACATACTGGTAAGTTTGTGCTATAGCACAATAGATTAGGCCATCTTGGTAAAAAAGGTCTAAAATTCCTTTCATGTCAAGGGGTTTTTGGAAAGGACAATGTTCAAAAATTAACCTTTTGTGAACATTGTATTATGGAGAAACAAGTTAGGTTGCCTTTCAAGATAGGCACACATAAGTCTCAAAATGTACTTGAGTATATACATAGTGACTTATAGGGGCTTGCTCCTATACCTACTGTATCTGGTTACAGATACTATCTTCTTACAATAGATGATTACTTAAGGAAGGTTTGGATTTTATTATGAAAGTCTAAATTTGATACTTTTACAATCTTTAAAGCGTGAAATACTAATTGAAAGCAACCTGGTAAGAAGATTAAGATTCTAAGAATTGATAATGGACTTGAGTTCTGCAATACAGAATTTGATCAATATTGCAGCAAACATGTAATTTTAAGGCTCAGACATATGACATACACTTCTCAACAAAATGGAATTTCTGAAAGAATGAACAGAACCATTCTTGAAAGGACAAGATATACACCGATTAGTACAGGACTTCCAAAAGATATTTTGGGAAGAGGCAGTTAAAACTGCTTGTTATTTGATAAACAGATGCCCCTAACAGGTTTGGTCAGGATCAATGCTTGATTATTCCTATCTCAGGACCTAGGATGTGCAGCACATGCACATCATATTGACTACAAATTGGATCCGAAATCCTTGAAGTGTGTTTTCTTAAGATATGGTGAAGGAGTTAAAGGTTATAGAATGTGGTTGAGGGATGTCAGAGGTTATGAAATGATAATAACTAGGTTTGTGATTTTTAATGACGATGATTTCCCATGTCTTGGTGACAAAACTAGAGAAAAATTAGCTGATAATGATTTCATTACTGGAATCTTACACATGATCTACAGGATTACCAGCTTGCTAGGGATGTAGATATGAGATAACTAAGACCTCCTTCCAGATTTTAACTTGCAGATTTGGTATCTATTCAAGTTGAATCTCATCTCTTTGATATAGAACCAACTTCTTAAGAAGAAGTTGTATCTTGTAAGGAATCTTCTAAGTGGGTTGCAGCTATGAAAGATGAATTAGATTCCTTACATAAGAATGAAACCTAAAATTTAGTAGAAAACCTAAAGATTGCAAACTAATTGACTGCAAATGGGTTTACAAAATTAAGGAAGGTGAGTTAAAGTCAAATTATAAAAGATATAAGACAAGCCTTGTAGCAAAAGGTTTCACACAATGAGAGGGAATAGACTATACTAAATTTTTTTTCACCTATTGTAAAATATACCTCTATTAGAGTATTGCTTGCTATTGTAACTCAATTTGATTTAGAGTTAAAACAACTTGATGCTAAGACTGTCTTCCTATATGGTTCTTTAGATGAAATCATATATATAACTCAGTCTAAAGTTTTGAAGTAAAGGAAAAGAAGAACTTAGTGTGGTTTCTTAATAAATCCATGTATGGCCTAAAACAGGTCCCAAGACAATGGTATAAAAGATTTGATTCTTTTATACAGAGTCCGAAGTTCAAAAATCTGAATTTGATCACTGTTCTTATGTAATAAAGAATGGACAATCTGTATTTTTATATCTTATTTTATATGTTGATGACTTGTTACTTGCTAGTCATAATTTCGTTATTCTCAACTGTATAAAAGAAAAGTTAAAACCTGAATTTGAAATGTAGGATTTAGGACCTGCTAAAAAGAGTTTAAGCATGGAAATAAAAAGGGACGAATTAATGAAAATTTGTTTTTAACATAAAAGTCTTATATTTAATAGTTGGTTAAAATATTTTTCCTTCATGATGCTAAGCCTGTTAATTTGTCTTGGTCTGCTTGTATGAAATTATATATTGATCAATCACCTACAATTGAAGATGAATTTAAAAGAATGATGAATGTACTATAGCTAATGTTGTTGGATCTGTCATGTATGTAATGACGTGCTCTAGACCTGATATTGCTTATGTTGTAAGTGTGTTAAGTAGATTTATGAGTAATCCCGATGAGCTTTATTGGGAAGCTATGAAGAATCTGATCAAATATTTGAAAGGTACAATTCACTTAAGACTTATGTTCAAAATTAATAAAGATGGTCTTTAATTGGAAGGTTATGTTGATTCTGATTTTGCTATAAATTTAGATAATATAAAATCTTCAATTATATATTTCTATGTGATAAATGATAAATGCATTAGCTGGAAGTCTCAACTTCAGAAACTAGTTGCTTTATTTTCAACTGAGGCTAAATATATAGCCGTAACTGAAGCTGTAAAAGAAGGTTATGGTTAAAAGGTTTATTAAATGAATTGGGACTTGTGGAAAATCAGGTAGAGCTTTGCTTAGACAATCAAAGTGCCATTTTCTTTAGCAGAAATCCAATTTTTCATGATAGATCTAAGCATATAGATGTTAAATTTCATTTTATTAGAAACATAATTTGGTAGATGTGATAGATCTAGGCTTTGTGTTCTTGTAATTGGAACTTTGCCTATTTTTGGCGGTGCTAGTGGATTTAAGTTTAATCTCAATGGATGCTCAACGGGGGACCCTTTGGTCAAAAATTCTTTTTATTTCACATTTTTCTACTCTGTGTTTTTTTGTTCAAATCATTTTTTTTAGTTAAAGGATGGACCAACCTCCGAGATTTTATTAATATGCTCTCACTTGTGGCAAAGGAATACCGTAGTTACATGAAAATAAGGTGAGCAGTAAAAGAGGAAGTACTACTTCCCTTATAATGAAAGTAAATGACAAAAAATAAAGCAGTAAACAAGGAGGTACTACTTTGTTTACAATAAGAACTAATGTAAAAGAAAAGACAAATAATAAGTATTAAAAGTTAAAATAAAATTCAAACTCTGATACTAGGCAATCTATGTTTGTCAACTTGTACTAGTGCCCTAATATATCGTGGTAGATTAAGTGATCCATATACCTGATATTGTTGATGATCCCAACCCTCAGCAGCAAGAGCATATGCAATCTGATTTACTGCTCTGTAAATGTTAGAGAATGTATCTCTGTCGAAGGATATGATATCTGCGATACATCTAAGTAGGCCCTGAATAGCCCACGGTCCTCATCTAGTAATTCAGTGAGTAGCCACTATAGAATCTGACTCAACCCAAATCGCTGAATAATTTAGTCCTTGAGCTAGTAAAATCCCATCTATAATTGCTCGTAGCTCGGCCTCTAATATCATGTATGGTCCATACAAAGTTGAGAAAGCCCTGATATAGCGTCCTAAGTGATCTTTGATGATACCTCTCCCACTTATACAACCATCATTGATGCATCCGTCAGTATTGATCTGGACAGATCCAACTGATGGAATGCACCACTGAACCAAAATAGGGAGGGATGGGGAATGGGGGTCCATAAAAATACCAAATCTGGGTGTAAGTGTTAAATCCCCTCGCCAATGCATAGCTTGAAACAGTCCTCCCATATGAAGAAAATAGATTATGCGATAGACCTTCCAAATGATACGTCTGGCTACCTTACAAATCCATCTATGCTTCGCATCATTTCTCGTGGTNCAAAATAGGGAGGGATGGGGAATGGGGGTCCATAAAAATACCAAATCTGGGTGTAAGTGTTAAATCCCCTCGCCAATGCATAGCTTGAAACAGTCCTCCCATATGAAGAAAATAGATTATGCGATAGACCTTCCAAATGATACGTCTGGCTACCTTACAAATCCATCTATGCTTCGCATCATTTCTCGTGGTCTATAGATACCAAAATATCAGTAGAGGAATGATAATGCGAATATGTCAACAACGAACATACTGTCCAGAATACATCCATCTCTAGAATCTCTGTCCGACTTCCTCTCCTGAACTCATATGTATCTGAAAAATATCCTCAAAATGCTGTAATACCTAATTGGAGATACTACTGAAGTGAAAATATAATTGATAATCTCAGTCTTGGAACAACACTAGCAGCGAGAAGCCAATTAGCATCCAATTCTCCTCTGATTAACCACATCTACCGGAAAGAGGTCTTGCCATAATCTCCAGCAGAAAAATGAGATAGCAACGGGTAAAATAGAGCTCCATAGTAACTGGTCGAATCCTGATACTGGCATCCCAAACGTACGAGCTCCCATGCCGATTTGGTAACGAAGCTGCCATCTGATGTATTCGCCAAAAAATTCAATCTAGGGCATCTGATTATAAAGGTATAGCCCCTATTGCTCCGCCATAAGAGGAAGGAGAACCTGTAATAAGTGTCCAATATCCCACCCAGTATCATAGAAATAATGTACTATTACAGACATGTGCACTATGTGTAGGAATAGGGATGCCAATGTGGTCTCACCCATCCGCAATCATGCCAAAATAAAATTTGACCTGCTCCAAATTACCATGTAATGTATGTCTCTGTCTGAGGCCCAACCAATTTCAGCCTCTTCCAGATAGGAGAAGCTGAATGAGGAACTGCTGCGAATAAATGATGTATCCCCATACAATACTTGCCCCGTAAGAACTGCGCCTAAAGAGATCTCTGAGAACGAAACAACCCCAGAGCTTCATAGAGAAGGTACCTACCACATCCTGTAATCTCCTAAAGCCTAGACTACCCTCATCAATAGGAAGACAAATCTCCTTCCAGCTCTGACAACGTAAATGTCATGCCTGTTCTTTGGAATCCCATAGGAATCGCACAAAGATGCTCTCAAATTTTCTTAAGATAACCTTAGGGGCTTGTATGATCTGAAGAATGTATAATGGCATGGAGGAGAGACCTCAGCAAAGTAATATGGCCCCCATATGATAAAACTCGTGAAGCCCAACCTGAGATCTTGTCCCCGACCTTCTAGACAAGGTCATCATAAATGAAACTCTTCTTAGCCCCTTAAATAAGGAGACTCATATATAAGTGAAAGGTTGTTGCTGGTGTCGAAAACTAGTCAAAATCTCCAATCGTCTGATCTGACTAATAGATGCCCAACTCAATAGTATGAGTTCGCTCTTGTCTCTATTCACCAACTGACCAGAAACTCCCTTATAAAACTTCAAACAACTAAGTATCCTCCTGATAGACCCTTTCTAACTGTTGGCGAATATGATCATATCATCAGCAAATAAAAGGTGTGAAACCAGAGTACTACCTCCATGGTAACACATACTGGGATACTTCTAAAACCTCTGAGTGAGAATGCATGAGAAGTAATCTGTAGCTATGACGAACAAGAATGGTGAGATAGGGCCTCCCTGTCTGAGCCCTCGTGAGAAGGGGAAAAACCACATAGGCGCCCATTTAGAAGTATGGAAAACGACACTCCGAGATGCACCGTATGATCTTATCAATCCAGATCTTATCAAATCGAAATGCCTCTAATACAAAATAAATGAAACCTCAATCTATATGATCATATGCTTTAGCCATGTCTAGCTTCAGCCAATATAACATTGTCCCCAATTAGGTGACCAAGTATGAACCCACTATGTCGAGGAGAGATAATACGCGGTAATAGTGTACTCAATCTAGTGTT
>CAIGRQ010018908.1:0-10428 GCA_903798375.1 Fraxinus sp. D2006-0159 | reverse complement strand
GGAAATTTCAAAGAGGTAAAAGTTGTAAGCTTAGTATCCCATAGACATAGATAAATGATCATGCTTAGTAACTGATTCAAGTGAAAAGAAATGAAATCACAGGCAACTAAAGGGTTCTCTTCATTTGGTATTTTGGTAGAATAATCTATACACAAAAGAACTTAAAATTTATAAGTCAATGCAACAATATAAGCAGATAGAGGATCAATGACCACTCAAATGGAGAGCAGAAAGAAAAACACGGTGAAAAAGCCTGCACAAGTTTAAGGGTCATTATTTCGTCACCACCTAATAAATAATCAGTGAAGTTGGAAGAGTTCATATTAGGATTGGGCATAAACAACTTGCATCATTGCCTCCCATGAACCCAGAAGGATAATACAATATGACACGACGAACATGCTTGAACAAAGATTGTATGGTATAGTTTAACTGAAACGTGAAGTTCATACTTTGCTGACTCAGTACAGAAAATTTATTAAGCTATGCAGCTAACCCTATGTAAATAAAGAGGTGGATTGAGCATGTAGCACTTCCCAAGATATCCAAGTGTATAATAATTCTTAAGTAGTAAGTCTGACTAAGTTTTGCCTGGGATAAAATTCAATTTTTCAGTCTCCTCTAGCTTCAATACGACCATGTTTCGAAAATAGCCTACAAACAACGATATCTACTCATGACGGTCTAAACTGTAAGTTCTGATGTAAGTTGGTTACTGAAATGATACATTATGATGGCTATACATTAATACACGTTTCATTAGAAAAGAGAGACTCATATCAATTAGAGAATAATGATGAAGACTGTAACTTCTCACTTGAAAAAGTAGATAGAAAACACACAACAATAGAAAATCATTTCCTGTTTTAAACTCGATAGACACCAACACTGATGCATAATCCTCATTCATTTCAAGAATTTATTCTGTTGAGGAAGCAAACACATCTTGGGAACTGTTAGATACCAAGAACCATTCATTAGGGAAAAAGAGCGTTGTTAGTAAAATGATGGTGAAAATGCAGTTGCAACACCGACAATGTAAACAACAGTAAAAGACAAGAATATATTAGACATTAATGGTAAATGAATGGAGACTGAAATGTGGAATGATCTCCACCACACACCACAAAAACCCCAGGAGAAAAGTGGACCTGACAATTAAGAAGACACTTTTTTAACTTTGTATTCATAGTAATGTCAACACCACGCACTTCAAAGATCCCATGAATCACCTCGTGGATTCAATGCATAGGATTCGACTATGAAACTTTTTTCAGTTGGATCACTCCAAAGCTAGTAAGCCTATAATTAATAATAAAACGAAGTGCATCGTCAATGATTTTATAGTTACTGAGTGATGCAGAGAGAGAGAATTAAGAATATGCAGAGAAACTTTAGAGCAATGAAATATAATTGAATCCCCAATAATTGTCTAATTATTCAAAAAAACTAGTCCTGTTTATACACAAAATTTCTAATGAAATGGCAAGTGGCAAATTAAGAAAAAGAAAAGTTTTCTATCTTATAACTAATAATTATGTTAAGAAAACAAATCAAAATTCAAGAAGATAAATTTGAATCTATTTTTTTTTTTTTTTTATGTAGGAATGGACAAAATGTCTGGACCAAACAAATCCAGGCCAAAACCAAACCGAGCGGTTAGGTTCGGCTCTACAAAAAAAAATGATTTTGGTTCTCTGAACCAAGAACCATTTGGTTTTGATTCTGGTTCAGTTCTGGTTCTACAATCGAGAATCAGAACAAGAACAGAACGAAACTTGATTTTTAATTTTAATTTTCTATATATATTAATTAGTGAGAACCTTAATTTTGTAATAATTGGAGACAACTCATTAATTGATACAACTCATTAATCGGTTCTAGATCATTAAAGACAACACATTAATTGTGTGCACTATAATTTTGTATTCCTTTGAATAATTTCTCGTTCACTCATTTTCAATTTACACAAAATCGAGATACGCCTTCATCATATTTCATTATGTCAATAGAGGACTCTTTCAAGATCGAAAAATGGAATTGGTCAATCACTTAAAAAAACCTTTAGACTATTTTTTCACTCTGATTGTCTGATGAATTATCTCTGTTCTGTGTTCTTCAAATAGTAGAAAATCCAATAAACATTCATGGAGTATTAAACGATTAATGGTTGCCTATAAAAGTGAACTATCAAAATTTTGAATAATTCATTCTTATTGTGAGGGTGCGACGTCAAAACCGCTGCAATTACTTTAGTGAATCATTGTTATTACTTATTAGGCAATCTTTTGTATGCGAATGGAACTTTGTTTCTGCATTCAAATTATGACTATATTTTGTTTGTTAGTTTGGACTTCTGCGATCTTGAAGATTGATAATTTGAACTTGCTGAATATCTGATATTTATTTGTATTTAGGTATACATTACCAACTTACGGATATGGTGCAAGTCCGCAAAATTTAAGAAATAAAACTAGAACCAAACCAAACCAGAGCCGAATGGTTAGGTTCCAATTTGGTTCCATATCTTAAAAAAAAAACCCATTTGGTTCTATTATCAAAAAAATCATTGGTTCAAGGTTCAGTTCAATTCTCATGAAATCAGAACTAAATGGAATCATGTCCCCCCTATTTTTATGAATAAATAAGTGCGTTTTTTTTGGCAAGTCTTCTATGAAATCTCCGTAACTACGTTTTATTGATTGGACTAATCAATTCAACCATGTTGCTAAAGGGACTTCAATACAAGAAGGAAGTTAGCATTCAATCATTCAAAGAATTATCATATTATAAGAAAGCTAACTAATCTAATTTTTTTAATGAAAAGAAAAAAGGCAGGCCATACTATTTTGAAAGTAGCCAATCGTTTCATACTCAGACAAATGTCCGCAAGTTATATATCTAAAGAAAGCTAACTAGAAAGTGCAAGTGAATGTAATTATTGGATCCTAGCTAACTTTGATAGGAACAAAAATACTATTTATTTGTTAATTGCAGGCCTTGTAAATCACATGACATAAAATATACAGTATGTCCATGAGTTCACAGCAGTACTAATTATCACACAGGTGGAAATGAAAAGCCAGCTATGACGGCTTATTTTTTTGTAAGTGTACAGATAATATTAAACGAAAAAATAACAAATAGAATTTCTGCGAAAGTCCTATATATTTGGGGCTTTATGAACTATTTTCGTTTATCTACTATCAATTGATTTATTGATATCCAAATTATTTGCTAATGAAGTTATATGCCACTAAAGCATCACGTTTATGGTGCATAATGTAGAATCAAGTAACAATACCATAAAAGTTATCTTTTAATCTACATTTATTTCGACAACGAAAATGAAATGAAGTCAATGAGAACTTACTTTATTCTCAAGTAACTTGCAGAAATCTGAGGCAATAGTGCATCTCCTTCCCTGAAAATATATTAGGCAAAAATTAGATAATGCAAGAAGTATATAATATGTATAACTACATTTCACCTCTTCAGAAGATTTAATTCTTTGAGGACTAAAGTAAATGCTTACTGGTCATCTGAGGCTACTAATGAGAACCATATTGGATCATTCCTGATTTCCCATTTAGCACTGGTAGCATCGAGCACAGCCTGTGGAACCCTGAACTCTCCAAATTTATGGGTCTTCTTCTGGCGGATCTTGCGCAGCTTTTTAGGTTCATCTGGTTCTTGAGGGGGATTGTTACCGCCTTTCTTCTCATGTTGAACTTTTAATATATTCGCATGCTCCTCATCTTTGGTGTTACAGAGGAGTCCTTCATTTTCATGCAATTGCAGAGCTGCTGATTGAGCAATAGACACTTGCGAAGTCAACATAGAAGACTTACTCGTATTCGCTGCTTCCACCAGACAATTTAAAGGTTTCCAAAGCTCAACTTTCCCATCCCCTGGCTCAGAACAATTCTCTCTTCCTCTATCAGGACTAGGGTGAACAGATGGTTCAGCAGCAGTAGAATTCTGTAACAGCAGGATCATTGAGCATAAAGAGTGATATTTGTGTATGCATGTGGCAAATTGATAAGAACATATGGCTGTGTACACACGATAGCTTCAGAAGTATATCTCTTACCAGCCTGGTACTCTGAGGAAATTTGTTCAAAGTCGCAGGTGCGCTAGAGCTTTCAGGGTGGTCTTCAACAGGAACTTCGCCTTTCTTAGGACATTTCTCTATTGTAAAAATGGAGCCTCTTGAAGCTTTTCTTGCAACAGATTTTGATCTTCTTCCAGTCATTCCACTGTATGTTGATACTCTTGGAGTGCTGACCAGGGAAGAGAGAGATCTTTCCTTTCTCTTTGCAGGTAATGTGACTGAAGTCACAACTTCAGGAGCCTCCTCCTTCCTCCTTTTGTATGGAAATATCTTAGCCCTCACATCTTGCAAATTATGATCCACCCTGATCACCAAATATTAAGTTATAGCCCCTGTTTGATTTAGCCAAAAAGGTTGATAAAAATCTAGGTCAAAGTTAATAATTAATTTTAACCACACATTTTACGGACTTTTATCAACTTTTTAACCACACATTTCATCGACTTATATCAAAATTTACTAAAATCTGATTTTTAACTAAACCAAACAGGGGCATAAGCTTTAACAAAAGTTTGTGTCTCTCCAAATTCACAAATTAGGGCATTTGCAAGCATTCCAATGGAACCAAAAATTTTGTTGTTGAATGAAGCCTATGAAAAGAGCTATAACTTAGATTAAATTTCAGAGTTCTCTGTTAACCATAAGCACCTTTAACTTCATACCCATGTAATTATAATTCGAATGATTAATTTATGGGCCGATAGAATGATAAGTGCTATGATTATGATTATGTTAGATAGAATTTAATGAAGACTTCCTCTAAGAAAAAAAATGATTAAATAAAGAGTTGAAATGCTGAACCTGATTGTGAAAAATACTACACTTACAGTGGAGGTTAAGATCCAAATTTCAGTTTACTACAATATAAGTTCAATTATGTACCACACTAACCCAAAGGTACATTCTTCACTTTATGAACAATAAGCTTAGCATTTTAAAAAAGTATGACACAAATGTGAGAGAGAAGAAACTAATAGGAATCTAAGTGAGGAGCTTGGCAAACCAGACAGTGCTCAGTGTTTCAAATGTATCCAAATGATTTGAGGGCGGTGATAAATGAATAGATATTTTTTTTTTTAAATTATTACATGCATTCTCAGTTATCATTCAGAAAACACATAGAAAGAATATTGAGACAATTTGTATATGTACTCTGTGTGTGCGTATGAGAGAGAGTGGATATAAACAAAAACAAGTTTGAAGAAGTATCTGACCTCAACTTTTCCAATGGAGCGCATCCTAAATGTATATTGCATATTGGACAGCATTCCATTTCCTCATCAGAGAGCTTCTTATATATGCATTTCCTGCAAACTGCATGATATAGCAAGATTATCAGATTCCTCACTAAAAATTAAATTACTGGTAAAAACAAAGAAAGAGAATTTCTTGAATCCGTCACAATCTAAACGAGAATAGAAGGCAAATGTCATTATCTGACCTTGAGTTTAAGGACGACCCAACAGTAATCTTGGTTGTAAAGCAGTAGAATGTGTTCTTATTTTAGGAATAACTATATAAATGGCCAAGACAACACAGAAACATATACTCTTAAATAACTGACAGTTAAGTCATAATACTGTCAGTCATAATGCTGATATTTACTTCACTGATTGTTGGTGGATGCCAATAGCACTGATCAATTTTTTTTATACTAAAATAAAAATAGCTAACATCTCAAACAAACAAGAGGAGAGGCAGAACTTATACACACTAGAAGTTCTAATCTGACGCCAGAACCATAATCCACGGGATGAGGATCAGGAGGTGAGGGAGAAGTCTCATTCAGAACTAATTCAAATTTCGACAATCCTTGGGGAAAAAATAACAAAAGAATACAAAATAAAATTGCTGATTTATATATAATCAATAAATGGTCCAGATATAAACAGGAAATTCAAGGGGAAGGAAACAATTCAGCTTGCACGAATAAGTCTTAAAATCTTCTCACGAGCGTCTATAAAATCCAAGACTCTGCACCAGATAATACAAAAAACGGATGGAATAGAAAAATTGAAGAAACCCATAGGCACATATGAAGTAGACAGATCCTTAACAAGCAATCCACGCCAACACGAACCCAGGTGCCAAAACACCCAGAACTCAATAGTAGGCTGGGATGAATCTCGAAGGGTATCAAACAACAGAATTCCAAAAATTACTCAACAAAAAGGCACACTCACACGTATGGAGGCATTCGATAATAGTGGTGGCATCACGGAAGATCTTGTGGCAAAGAGGACATGTCATGCATGGCGAAACCACATCCCGCTTCAACTTCACCGCCTGATTCGACATCTCAATGTAATTGCTTCGGGACTTTCTAAATTAACGAAATATATAATAATAATTCCTCGTGATTTACGCGGTGCATGCTAGTTCCACAACATGAAATAGGGGATTTACGTCCGTGCCCACTCCTACTTTCTCAGTTGTATCTGCATTAAACTCATAAACCAAAACCCAAAAATTATAATCACCAAAACAACTACCTTCGCCTCTAATAACGCACATAACCCGGTAAATATTTACCGATGTGGGTTGGATTAGTGTCTTTATGGACCAGTGAATCAGATTAGGGTGGCTTATTTAGGGGAAGGGGACGTGGCTTGGAGGAGTGACGTGTCGTCAGTGATCTATGCGTGGGTTTGAGAGTAGAAATCGAGAGCGGTTAAGAGAGGTTAGAGTGGGCGTTGGGGGAAGAGGCTATTTAGCCCTGTTTATTCAGAAGATTTTTCATTTTGAAAATGTATTTTTCTCTTTTTTTTATATATATTTTTAATTACATAATTTTTAATAAAATAATATAACACGTAAATTTAAAAAATTCCTTATTTTTTAACAATAATTCTCCATCAAAATATTATTTCAAAATACTTTTTGAACAAAAAATAGGACTCAAACAAGCTATTAGTTTCTATTAGGGGCGTTGGATGGGGCCAAGCACTAGCGCAAGCCAGCTCGCTTCAAGAAATTCCAACTTAGCGCACCCTTTGGTGGGTGACCGAATAGCTCGTGAGTTGAGATTTATTGTTCAAAATTGAATGTTCAACTTATTGTCCGTCCAATGATTCATTGATATATCATTTTAAATTAGCATGTTCAACTTTTCTCTCACTAATACTTGTGCTTAAAAATAAGTGTAAAATAATGTGTCAATGAATCGCTAGTGGACAATAAATTGGACACTCAATTTTGAACAGCAAGTCTCAACTCGTTAGCTTGTGAGCCATTTGATACTTGTATATTTTTTATTTTATTTTTTTGTCAAAAATTGTATTATCACTCTTACTGTCTCACAAGTACAATGAGGGCCTAAATTTGTAAAAACAAATATGAATTTAAGAAATTATAAATTTATAAAAATTATCTTTTATCTATACTTTATATTCGACCACAACACAAAGGCAAAGTTAAAACTGCATCCTGTTGAATATTTCGTGTATAATTTTTTAAAAACAAATAAATGAAATAAACACAATATAATAACGATTGACGATTCAAAATTTAAACATAATTACAATTCTACTTTCAACAGTATACAATTGCACATTTGAATAGATGCCGGAATAACACCTCGTCATCCTCATCTTCTTGAAGTCATTTGCAAATACAAATATGTGCTTCTATGCGGATTATAATATTGTCTAAGTCACGTGATCTATCTTCATCTAATATAATGTGGATCATTATTCATATTGTACTAGACAACATATTGAGAATATAAATTATACAAATTACTTTCTATATCGTAATGTATAATGGTGATGCCAAATGTCAAATGCAATGAAATACTTTAGATAATGCAGTTATAACCTTGTAAGTTAATAAAAGGTCCATAATCGTAACTCGTCGGATAATATGGACAAGTCTTCCCAATACTTTTAGGAATTTCATCTCGATTGTATCATCAACAATGAACAATCCCTATAAAGACTAATTTTTTTTGGCAATATTAAATTGATGAGTTAAAACAATAAGATCAATGCGATAATAGACATTCGTGCATGCATTGGTCGTATAAAAAAATTCAAAATTTCTTGATCTCAAAAGCAATTAACGAATCATTATAACTTAAAGTCATATGATGTCACCATTATAAAATTAGTAACAATCACATTATAATTAATATAAGATCATAGCATGAGATATGTAGAGTTGTATTAATTACTTATATATGTTATAAACATCATGTTGGGTAAGTTATAATATGCTCACACTTGTAATGTTTGTCTATGAGATGGAGATAGAGATAGAGATAAGAGATAGAAATAATAAAAGTAATAGCTTGTTTAATTTTTGTCAAACGTGGTGCAATATACTTAAGGCCATCTTGCAAAATCAAATTAAAAATATGAGAAATGTAATGCATATGAAAAAAATTTGCATCAAAATTCAAATGGAGTTGGTTGATCGATTCTTCAAACATCATATTGAATATTACCATTATCAAAATTAAAACTACAAACTTTATGATCGTTTGATTTTCCGCAAGTGAATGAGATCGTGAACAAGTAATATAGTAGTGATAAATTGTCGAACCCACGAAAACTACATGTTTTATCGAGTTAAAATTAATTGCAACTTTAATCGAATATCAAACAATTTTTGTGATTTTTTAATACTAACCCCTAAATTATCAACTAAACTAATGAAAGCAAGTAAATGTATTTTTCAAATGCGTGAGATGTATTGCTAAAAGTAAATGAAATGAAAATTACATATTCTCTGTTCGAGAGTGTTTGATTCGGGGCCTTTTCTTCCATGCATTCTCCTTTATTTTATACTCCTTTGACAGTTATGTTGGGGAACTGTCTGAAACCACTCGTCCCGTAACTACCCACGTTCTTCATCATGGTTGAATTGTCATGGAACTTTCGTTTTAACTGTTATTACTTCCATTATTTAACTGCTTATAACTGATATTTTTTTTATCATGGGACGTGATGAGATTGTCCACTAACTGCCTCCATAACTGTTGCTCATAATAACAATTCACCTTGGTCTTGTGCGTCTTGTAACCTTGGGCGATGATGGCACCGTCGCCCTAAATAATAATAAAGTGTCATAATCGCCCAGAGCTTGGGCGTTTAGTATGCTTGGGCGATGATGGACCTTCGTTACATTGATCCATCTTGGGCCTTCTATATGATCTTCTTTAAGTCTATCCTGCAAACTTCTTAATTGAGGTCCATTCCTTGGACCATTTAATTAGGCTGCATTTTTATGTGTCAATAAAAATTATTCAAATTTTAAAATTTGAATTGACCGTCGATTAGATAACACCATGTTGAGTAATAGAACGGCTCAATTGCAGTATGCATGACTGCAAAAAGCAACCATACAGTAGGCTCATCTAGCCTGAACTTGCGAATCAATGGGTGGCTCACGCAAGGTTTTCACTATTCGACTTGCACCCACAATTCACATTGGACGTGAGTCAAGCTAGCTCGGCTCATTTTCGAGACATCGACTCGTCTCATTTAACACCTCCAACAATAATATAAAGTATTAGTATCAATTTCAGAAAAAGAATAAAAAAAATTATATATATATACCATAACATGATTTACATACAAGTTAATATAGAATGTAAATTAAAATCATTGTATTTATTAATGTAAGATTTGTGCAAAAAATATTATATAGATGAAAAAATTACATTACTTAAAAATAACATATTTGAAGACACGCCTTATTTTTTAAATACTTTTCGATTTACATGTTTTTTAAAAAAAATTGGTCCCCTTTGTAGTTGTGAAATTAGTGGTAATTACACTAAACCAGTTATTAAGTTTGGACTTTTAAAAAATCAGATTTTGGCATTATTTAATTAAAAATCAGGTTTTCATTTCTCAATTAATAATAATATTTTAAATTAAATTAATCTATATACCCACCCTACCACATATCCCACCAAATTTATTTAAATATAAAACCCTAACCAAACCCTAATTCATTTCATTTCATCTCTCACCGCCGCCTCCACCGCCCGCCCCCGCCACCTCCTCTCCCCATCCCACTCCTCCTCCCCCTCACTTCTCCCTCCCCCTCCCCCTTCCCCTTCCCCTTCCCCTTCCCCTCCTCTCAACAGCGTCGCAGTGGCTGCGCTACTGCTTGTCGTAGCGCCTGCGACGCTGCTGCCGGTCAACAGCATCGTTGCTAGACGCTGCTGACCTGTTGGATCTTGGTTTTTTTTTTTTTATTTGTCTGTTGCTAGATCTTGAGTTTTTGATTTATGGTGATATTGGGTTTTTCTTCATTTTCAAATCTTCTTGTTACATTATGATGATTTTTTGAAAATGAAAATGGTG
>CAIGRQ010018892.1:0-11125 GCA_903798375.1 Fraxinus sp. D2006-0159 | reverse complement strand
GGACATTTGTCCAAAAGTGCTGAAGTCATGAAGCTCGTCAACAATCTTATGAAGGCTCCCCAAATGGCTGTTACCATGCAAGAATTCAACAAGGAAATGACCAAGGTAATTTTTCATCTTCCTTGCAATAAAGAGATGACAAAAATAGCTCCAGAAATGGTTGTTACAATTTGAGTCTATATATATATATATATATATATATATATTTTATGATTTACTCTGTTCCAATTTGAGTTTGTTTACCATCTGTATATGTTCGTTCTACTACTCTGTTTGTAGCTTATATAAACCAAAACACTTCCCCTTGTTACCTTCAGTTTCACCCTAAGGGAACCTGTTAAAAAAGAAGGCTTTGTGCGAGCAGAAGAAAATCAATCATCTTATGATTGTTGTGGAACCTCAAAAATGGTTTTATCTTATTGCATAATATTTTAATGGCTTTGGCTAATTCCCGAATCATTTCATAACCTATATCTTTTCATTTTTGTGGTTTGGCGATTTATTAAGAGTGTAGATTTTACAAAGCTTTATTATAAAATACTGTTAAATGTTAGCGTACATCATCCAATTAGTTTAGAATTAGTCAATATGTTAATAAATTACGGATAAGCATAAAAAATCTTCAATGATTTGCTGAATTGTGCTTGGGACATTGGTGTGCTGCTCAATATTTTTTAATTCGGGGACAATGATGATGGTTGGGACCTCAATATAGTAGAATTTGAGTTGAATTAATGGCACTGATGTTCGATCATGTCATTGCAGGCTGGTGTTATCGAAGAGATTGTGAATGATGCCGTGGACAATGCACTTGATTCAGAAGACATTGAAGAGGAAACTGAAGAAGAGGTTGACAAGGTCCTAACTGCAATTGCCGGTGAGACTGCTGCCCAACTCCCTGAATCAATCAGAAAGGAGAAACTAAAACAACCTGTGCAGAGTTTAGAAGATGAAGAGGTACACCCGAACCTAACTTACACGTATATGCACATGGGTTGGTTTCCTTCTTTTTCTTGTCGTTAAATTTTGTGAATGCGAAACTGTAGGAGAAAGCCGATGATGAAGAAGAGCTAGAAGAAATGAGGGCACGTCTTGCAAGAGTTCGATCGTAACTCAGTTGTATGCGTGCAAAATGTGAAGGAGACACTGATTTCAGATAACCTATATTTTTTTTCCTCTCTGGATTGTAATATGTTGAAAGTATGATGTATTTTATAGAGCATCTTGTGTATTGAAAAATCTTAGCTTTATGCTGTAATAGTTCTGTATATGCACTTTTGTTGCTCTGGCTAGCATGCGAGTGAAGTTCTGCCTATGAATACTTTCATCATGAATGAAAGAAAAACGAAACAGAATTCTTTCTTGGTTCTGTGATTTAGTATCGCTTAACCTTGTAATTTATTGGAACTTTGAGTAATTTAAGTAACAAAAACTCAATTCACATAGAATGTTAAGAATTGGACGAAAAATGGCGAATACCCAAATTTCTATTAGTTGGTTATTTACAAGGGGCTGTTTAGAATATATTTTGGGGTTCAGAATTATAATGGGTTGCATCACTTTAATAATCATGTTGGAAGCTTTAACTTGGAGCAACAATTGAGTTAGAATAACAATTTAGGTGACATCATTTAATAGGTTCAATGAAATGTATAATTAAGCAATCATGTTATACTTACAAATCTTTATTAAAAAAAGTTGAACTCCAACATTGAGGGCCATGCATTGCCTCTAGAGCATCGTGAAGGAGGTAAATTGTGGGATGTGCTTCAGCAGGTCAGGGTACAAGAGCTGTCATACTGGTGTCCACAAAGAGTCCAATTTCAAACCTTGTTAGAGGTAGAAATCGAATCTTCACACTGCAGCGTTGAGACTACATCACTAATGTCTTTTGCACAACTGAGTTATGCCCCGGGAGGGGGCACTTACAAATCTTTATTGACATTGTGTGATGTAATCGACAATTTTGTCATTTATTTGAACAATACTTGCTCAAATTAATGGTCGAATTTTTTACACATCACACAATACCAACGAAGATGTACAATTTGAATGTACAAATAACTTAATTGATAATTAAATGACTCATTTAGTTGTATATCTCATTTAATGTCGTAGTAGAATTATTTAGATTGATATTTTAATATCAATAGTGCTAAATATTATTACACGGGATGATAGTGTTGAGGCAATTAGGTGTAGTGAACTTCATTTCTAGACGAAGCAATGATAGTATCTGAATATTAAGCATCGATTAATAAGACGAGTATTGTATTGTTCACAATGATTGCACGTAAAACATTTTTATGGTGTCCTTTTGTTTGAATTATATGCCATATGGCATATGGACCACATCTTTGTCTCACGAATAACCATCATTTGAATTTCATAAGTGATTATTTTTCATTTTAAAATTAATATGACGATTTGTAACACATGAATGGTGCAAATTTGATCCATGATTTGCACTCCTTGCGAGCGCATGTAGAGAACCTTTATACTACGCGTCATATATCTTCATAAAACGTAGCCATATATAAATTAGTTATCACCTTATCGTTTTTCTTATATGAGATAAACTAGCATTGTTCTCTCTCCAATACATAAACTATCTTCTAGTGATTTGATTTTCAATTTCTCGTTTACTCGAGCATCAAGTTTGACAAGTAAATATGTGATTCGATATGTAAATATGTGATTCGATATGTTTACGGAGGAGAGCACGAATCTAGTTTGATATTTCAAATCGAAAAAATAGGTTTTCACTGAAAATTATACCAAACAGCACCATTTTCCAACAAATACAATTATAGGAAATCCTTTGCCTTGTAAGGTTAAGGTTCGCTCCTACATCACACTCAGAAAACAAAACTTATCGTATTGATTATATTCGTTGGTAGGGCATATTGTCAATTGATATTTTTATTGACTTTCCAGATATAAACAATCCAGTATGGTTAACTTTGAATCAAAGAACTCAATCGCATTCATACATTAAAGACAAGTATAGAAATTCTGTTTCTTGTGGTGATCAAGCCATCTACAACACTCAAATTTATTCACCAAATATCTCAAGAAATTGGTCATTAAGTGAGGCTTCATATGTTTGAAATACAATATTTAATAGTACGATTCAGTTCTTCTTAAGTTAAATTAGGTAATGAATATTAGAACCGAGAATCCGGGGTTCGGTTCGGTTCGATTATCATTTTTAGACCTAGAACCAAAGAACAAAACCTCCCAATTTTATTTTATTTTTTATAATGGGATTTGCCAAATTATTTTACCTTTTTTAAAAGGAAATTTGTATACATGGGTGGATGAATTTTATTCAATAACTTATTGTTTTTATTTTTAAACTTAAAAATTATGTTTATTATTTTGTAAGATAGAACCAATCATTTTGATAGGTTATTGTATTGTTTCAAACATTAGGATAATGAAAGTAGTTGTTGAAATTATGAGAACATTGAAAATCTTATATTGTGGTACAGAATTCGGTTTCGGTTCAATTCCATAATTAAAACTGGACCTCACGATTTCATATTCAAGATACCCAATAATTCTTGATTTGGTTCGATTCTCTTTAGAATTGATCGAACATGACCATTCCCACTTAACACGCTACTAAAAACGCGACAACAACGGCAAATAAATGATGGATATTTTTTTGTCAGCATTAATAAGCGATTTGCCAAATTGTGTCTAGTTCCATTGCTACCATTTGAATGCTGATTGTCTATTGCACTAGTTGAAATTTGAAAGGTGGAAATATTGTAGTTTGATAAATTATGATGAAATGTCATCTTCTCTTGCATGCTGAATATTCACACACCATCTAGGTATATATATACTCTCTTCAATGTCAACGTAGAAATATATATGGCTAAGCTTAAAAATTTAATTTCAATTAAATTATACATATAAAAGAATGAAAGATAAAATTTTGTCTATTGTATTGTCGAGTCTTATGCAGCATATTCTCGCATTGTTCTATTTTTAGCTTACTAATGATGTTTCTCGAAGTCATACATTTATACTCCTTTCATCGAATACATATTTCCATAAATCACGTTTCGATGACATTGAGTATGAAATTTACTTACTTTAAATTGAGTATCTATTTTCTCCTTTTTCCTCTAAGGGCTATATTCTATATTTTACATATTCATGTGATTTAAGTCCTTGAATTTTGAAATAGTATAAAAAGTATTGTTAAGTGTCATTTTTATTGACTCAGGCAAAATAATTTCAATGTTGAAGGACAATAATTTATATAAGAATTTCAAATTGGATCTCATTGAGAGGATCTTTGGTCTCGTGATAGTGTATTTACTCCAACTCTCAAGTTCTGTAACTTCTGATCTACCATCCTGATAACAGGAATTCCTTTTACAACCTCCATATGCTTAAGATATCAAAATTTTAAAACATATTTTTTCGCAAACTTATTTTCAATCATACATTCTATAGAACCCATAATTTTTATTAATTTTACAACCATACATTGTATCAGTTTTTATCAAATCTATTGAAAATCAAATTTCTCGCAAACCGGCCCCAACAGGAGCTTAGGTTTTTCCTCCTCAATATTGATAATGCAGGAAAATGTACCAACTTTTGAGCAAATTTGATATAATCTATCTAGAGTAGTTAAGAAGGGGTAATTAGCACATAACGTCCATACCTTCTATTTTTTGTACTCACTCTTAATTACACATTTGATTGCGCAAAATGTCATTTTCTTCCATTGCATCCAATTTCTCTATCAAGTAAGGGGTATTCTCGTCATTTTTCCAATTTCTTCCCCATTTGGACTCATTTTCTCATCTATTTCTTCATCTAAAAACTCATCTTCAGTTTTTCATTAGAAATTTATCTACACACAAATCACTAGTTTTTGGTGCCTTTGGATTCAAAATGATGTCCTTATTGTTCAAATTTTCAACGCTGCATAAGCAGCCTACCATTTTTTGTTGGCTAACAAGCTTAATAACAAAAGCTATGGGCAAAGAGAATGTGAAAGATGAAATCAACAATGTATTTTCTAGCTTCAGCAAGTAAAACCCTTTTACTTTTGGGGTCGATCAAGGATTAATTTGGATTCTGTCATTTCTTTTATTTCTGCTATTCTAGAGTTTTTGTATGTTAAAAGCATCATTCAATATAACTTATTTATATACATACTGATGAGGGGTCTAATTTCTTGTCTTCTATGTTAAAATTCTTGGTTTTTGAATGATTTATTATAGGCAACGCGCCGAAAAAATAAATTCCTAGTGAAAAAAAACTAAATGTTAGTTTTCACAGGAAGAAATAGAGGACAAAATGAGTTCAGATGAGGAAGAAAGAGGAAAAACGAAGAGAATACTCCACTTAAACAAGGAAATTGGATGAAAATGATTTTATGTGCAATCAAATGTATAATTACTGGTGAAAATATCAAAAAATAAAAGATATGAACATTTTCTACAATAATAGTGAAATGTAAGGTACCTGCACAGCAGCTGTTGACTTAAAATGTTGAAAAAAATATAGAAAGTCACAAGTTGTGTATAGTTGAATGTAGTTTTATTCTAATTGTAGAGTTACATTTCCATGGCAATAATTCAGAAGATCCACAGCCAAAATCAGCTATTGACCTAATTATTAAGGGCCTATCCTTTCATTTCTCATTTTTCTTCTGCACGCAAAGGCTATGCACACATGCTAAAGCTTACCTCAGACTAATAATTAATTGCACAAAATTAGAGTCAATACTTCCAAAAATCTCAATGAATAGCAGCAAAATTTGAAGAACAATATTTTTTTTGTGAATTAAAAAATGTTATAAGAAGTTGAAGCAGACAAGGTCGACGAAAAAAATAGAAAGCAGTCTGAACTCTGGTATGATTACGTTAAAATAATTATAAATTTGTTTATTAAAAAAATAATACTATCTTGAATTAATTCAATTCAAAGTTTATTGTATTAAAATAATTATAAATTTATTTATTAAAAAAAAATTTGTAGATAACATAGAGATAAGTCCATATTGAGAATTTTGAATTCAAGTTGTGACAAAAGAAAAGGAAAAATGCAAAATATTAACAAATTAAAGTGTCGGCAAAGAGGCCCCATGCCATGCATGCAGAGGTACCAAACAGTTGAACTAACCCTTTGTTTTGTCTGAATTCCACATTTTGTTACAATCCATAATACATTTCATTTCTTGTGAAACAAAAAGATATCGTTTGGATTTGAAAGTGATTTCTTAACAAATCAATCATTTGTGTTATATTTTTTGAATATATTTTAAGTTCGTACAAAATCTATATATATTTGTGGCAAGCTAAATAAATATTGAATAATGCTATATGTACATTCTTGTTTACCATTTGGATGACATTTCTTCTCATGCAGAGGAAATTTGTGCAGTGATGTGATGGATGAGTTAAAAATCAAGAGTGTTGATATTGTCACCTGGAAGAATGAAAAGGAAAGTGTAAGGAAGAATGTACATATTGTGTGATTGTTAAATGTTTCGCAAAATTTAAAAAGTTTGCTTCTAAGTAAAATTTAGAATAAATAACTTCTGAAAAAAGAATAAATAAATATTTATAAAAATAGAAAATAAGTAAGATACTTTTATTCACATATTTTTTAAGATAAAATTATTTTTTCACACTTTTAAACTTTAACAAACATGCTTGCTTCAAGTAGAAAGCTCAAATTTTCTTATATACAACGCCCGGTATTTGTAGTGTATTTCATAAGGTAAAGAGTAAAGAATAGAATATTAGACATTATTAAAGAAGAAAAATAAGTTTAAATTTTATTCCTTATACTATTATATCATGCAGTGGTAGAGGAAGGCGGGGGCCAGGAAATTTGAAAAAATTTTTATATGAAGTTTTTATTTTTTTAGCTTTCTATTTTTGATATAATTACATTTTGTGTGGGAAATTTTGTTTCGTAGTTAATTAGACAACACTTGATCAAGTCTTGGCTCTGCACTGAATTATCATGTCCATTACTCTTGCTTCTCTTTGTTTTCTTCTACGATGTCTGAATGTTCTTTCGCTCTCTGGGTCTAATGGAGGTAGATCAATCTCGTCAGAATTTTGTATAAGTTGAAGACAACTTGAAAGAAGTGAAACGGAAAGAATTCAGATAGTATAACGAATAACCTAAAACAAAAAAGAAAAATTAAAAATATCAATTCTAATATAAACTAATAAATTAAATCAAAATCATCATTCTCCGACAACGGTGCAAAAACCTTGTTCGGTTAAATCCCGCAAACGTACAGGATCATTGACAAGGAATATGTAGTGAGTTACGAATATCGTTTCACGAGAAATAAAGTTTAATTTTTAGTGTACTAGTTACTATCAAATCCGATCTATTGTAATGCAAACGAAATTTATTTGTTGTTGTTATTCTAATTAAACTACGAAAGCAATAAAATATTTGATTTTTTATCAAATACGAGATGAATATATTGGATTTTTGACTCAGCTATTGACTTCTAGTTTCAATTCTCGACTTGTATTGATTAATGTAATTAACACGTTTATGATGATCGATAATTCAATTTTATTCAATATTCTTTTTCAAGATATATCGAATCTAAGTTTAACACGACCTAATCATATTTATAGTTCGAATTAATATGACAAGCATGCATTTAATTATAGGATTATCCTATGCGATCGCACACGCTATAAATATTATTCCTAATATCTATCGTCCGTGTGTTATATATACACCGTTCTACCTATTGTGAGTTTTTCAATACTAAAAATAAGCAACCGATACTTTCTAATAGTGCGCAAACATTAAAACAACCACTTTTATCCATATGAAATCACAAACACGAAAATTCATTGAAAACCAACAAGTCTTGAATTAAAAACTACAGATCAAAGGTATAGCCATCCATCCAATACAATGAATATTTAGCATAGCATAATTCTATGATTTTTTTTTAAAAAAAGTATAGAAACAACATCAGTAGAATTAAAGAACGTTATGAAGAATTTGGAAACTCAAAAATCTTCATTTTAAACTTCAACCCGAGCTATGGAGTTTCACATCTTGTTAAAATTCTCTCTTATATGCTCAAACAATGATTAAAAAAAAATGCCCCCTTACATTTTAGACGCCCTATGGTATATATAGAATGTCAAAAGATTGCAAACCGAAGTCAAACGAAACAAAGTAAGGAAACAAAATTTTTTCCCCCGAAGATGATGCGTATGCATGGTTCATTTTGTCATACACAAGATAAACATGATTCAACTTCAATAACTTCATATTGGGTTTGTGCATGTAGAGATGGCAACGAGGCGGGTATGGAGCGGGTCGGCCAATCCCACCCTCATCTCGTTAGGTATTTTTAGTACCTTACTCCATACCCATACACAATTAAAGTGAGACGAGGCGGAATCGGGGCGAGGGACCCGCCCGGACAAGTCTCTCGCCCCATTTATTTTTTTCTTTTTATTTTTAATTTTTAATTTATTTTTTTATGTCTTTAGTTAGTAAATATTAATATATTATTACTTTTTTACTCATTTGTTAAAAGCAAGTTATGTTTTCTTTAAAAATGATGATAAATTTATTATTTTTATTCGATACAAAACTTAAATTTGAAATTAATTTTAAACGGGATCGGGACTATGTTTCCCGTACCTGTTTCGGGGTAATGATCTTCGCTCCATTCCCGCCCCGTGTACCCGATTAGGGGGGTAATCCCCGCCCCATTCGGGGCGGGGCCTCACGGGTATCGGGTTGAGCGAGTTTTATTGCCATCCCTATGTGCATGTGCAAGGCCGCCTATGTTTATGCATGATATTACAATTTTGGGGACCAATTTACGAATTGGTCCCTAAACTTTTTTGTGTGTATTTTGACCCTCTTCGACAATTTTTCATCTCGTTAATTTCTCTTCACTTCCAATTGACCTTCGACATTCTTGAGTCACTATCTTACAATCCGACCCAACTTTTGAATTATTTCACTTTAGTCCCTAAACTTTGATTTTACCATTTTTCTCTCATTTTCTTTGTTTCTTCCAATTCTTTATAAGAACTATAAAATATTATTATTCAAGGCCCCGAATAGGTATATAGAATACACTTATTAGTCCTTAATTTTTTTTTTATGCCATTTAATGCAGTGTCTAATAGAATACTAAAAAAATTCAAGAAAAAGGAATGATTGAATTTTAAACATGTTATTCAAACTTTCAAAGGGATCGCTTCTTATAAGGCTGGTTATGAAAACCCTATTTTTTCTTTCATCTTTTTATTTATAACTAAATATAAAATTTTAGTAGTATTTTCAATAATAATAATAAGCAAATTAACTTGTTTGGTATTGCTTATAATAAGTTGTATATTTCATGAAATGTGTAAATAATAATTAAATAGTATAAGTTATGAGTCCTACGAATTGTATGAAGAAAAAAAAATATGTTGAAAAAAAAGTTAAATTTTGCTAAACATGGACCGAGTTTTTAATGGTCAAAGGGGCAGAATTTATCATGGAAAATCAACTACTCTTTGAAACTCATAGGTTGGTGACGATGCTATCAGAAAATAGACAGGAGACGAATTTGTAACTCGAGGAATACGTTGGTAACTCGGAGTGCAATATTCCCAAAATTAAAAACCATTAAACCATTAAACCTATGTAGTTTAAGAAATTCAAATTTTTTATATTTATTAAGTGCATGTTTGACAATTATTAATTTATTTTATAATTTGCTATATGATCATTTTTAACCACATATTTACATAATTAAATATTCTAAACGTATACCAAAAATTTTCACTACATTTTAACATCACATTTTCCTAAAAATCATTAATCAAAACTCTTTTTTTCGACAAAAAGTATTTCTAATCATTCAAAATATATGAATAAAAAAGTGGTTTTAGTATTTATAAACATGAGCTTAACATGGGCTTAGTTATCTAGATTGCTTTATATTAGTGACAATAATACATGAATATATTTTATATAAAAAATGATAATGACATTTATTATGTATATATTTATTTATGTCCAATAATGTACTTCTGAAATAATTCAATCAAAAACATATTTATAATGCTATACTAGACGTACGTAATAGAGAGTATTAAGATTTTTTTTTTAAAAGGGTTAAGCTCCGTTTGAAAAGAACTTATAAAACGATTTAATTTATAAAAGATAAAAATGGAGGCTGGGATCTCGTGAAGCTAAAAGAGAGACCTAAGTCGATACCATAAGAAATTTTACTTCAACAAAGATATTTCTGGATCTTGAAGCACTCTCAACCTCGAGAGTTTATTTTGAAAGATTTCGTATAATCTTGTGAACATATCTATAATATATTAAATATTACATTCAGTGAGATTTATTTTTTAATGATTATAACCTTACAATCATTCAATTATTTCAATAATATCTTACTTTTTTATTTTTTTAATATATATTTAATTTACAAATTGTAATAAATATTACAAAAAAAAAACTTCATGCATGTATTCAATATTATTAATTCTTAATTAATTAACATTAACACTAACATCCACATTCATTTATTTAATACTAACTAGAATTTCACATTCACGTTCACATTTGCGTTCAAGTTCTCGTCCATGTCCCTATTATTAATTCTCAATTAATAAATATTCACATTCATTTAATTAATATTAATTAAAATTTCGCATTCAATAATACAGTTTATTATTCACGTCCATGTATATTAATTAACATCTAATTTCACTTAATTGAAAAATTAAATTATATTCATTTAATATAAATGATTTAACATTTATTGTCACATATAGATTTCTTGGTATTAATTCTAAATTAATTAATTAACATGTACATTAATTCATGCATCGTATATGCCATTTATCTTTATTTATGTATTTAGTTATAATTTTAATACTCGCATTCAATTATGTATTTCACTATTTATGTGCATGTATAATAATTAATATTTATTTTCATGAGCTTACATTTCTCTCATATTTAGATCGAAAGGGTAAATAGAATGTCAAATATTACTTTCACATCATTTATAAATCATTTTAAAATAACATGTAACACACATTCAACTCTGACGAGTGTACTTTAGTGTACTAAA